>CAUYON010038326.1:0-22959 GCA_963573935.1 Arctocebus calabarensis
GAAGCAAACATCACCCTGATACCAAAACCAGGAAAAGACCCAACTAAAAAGGAGAATTTCAGACCAATTTCACTCATGAATATAGATGCAAACATTCTCAACAAAATCCTAGCCAATAGATTACAGCTTATCATTAAAAAAGTCATACATCATGATCAAGTAGGTTTCATGCCAGGGATGCAAGGCTGGTTTAACATACATAAGTCCATAAACGTTATCCACCATATTAACAGAAGCAAAAACAAAGATCATATGATCCTCTCAATAGATTCAGAAAAAGCATTCGATAAAATCCAGCATCCTCTTCTAATTAGAACACTGAAGAATATAGGCATATGTGGCACATTTCTGAAACTGATTGAAGCTATCTATGACAAACCCACAGCTAATATTTTACTGAATGGAGTAAAACTGAAAACTTTTCCTCTTAGAACTGTAACCAGACAAGGTTGTCCTCTGTCACCATTACTATTCAACATAGTGCTGGAAGTGCTAGCCAATACAATTAGGCAAGACAAGGAATAAAGGGAATCCAAATGGGAGCAGAGAAGGTCAAACTCTCCCTCTTTGCTGACAACATGATCTTATAGTTAAGAGAACCCCAAAGACTCAACCACAAGACTTCTGGAAGTCATCAGAAAATACAGTAATGTCTCAGGATATAAAATCAATATCCACAAGTCAGTAGCCTTTGTATAAAAGCAATCACAGTCAAGATGAGAAGCTAATTAAGGACATAACTCCCTTCACCATAGCTTCAAAGAAAATGAAATACCTAGGCATATACCTAACAAAGGAGGTGAAGGACCTCTATAAAGAAAATTATGAAATCCTAAGACAGGAAACAGCAGAGGATATAAACAAATGGAAGAATAATACCAGCTCATGGCTGAGAAGAATCAACATTGTTAAAATGTCTATACCTCCCAAAAAATCTACCTATTTAATACCATCCCTAATAAGATACCAACATTGTACTTTCAAGATTTGGAAAAAATGATTCTGCGTTTTATATGGAACCAGAAAAAACTCCGTGTAGCTAAGGTAGTTCTTAGTAATAAAAATAAAGCTGGGGGCATCACCACAGACTTTAGGCTGTACTACAAAGCCATAGTGGTCAAGATGGCATGGTACTGGCACAAAAATAGAGACATAGACATTTGGAATTGAATAGAAAACCAGGAGATGAAACTAACATCTTACAACCACCTAATCGTCAATAAACCTATCAAGAACATACCTTGGGGGAAAGACTCCCTATTCAATAAATGGTGCTGGGAGAACTGGATATCCTCATGTAAAAGACTGAAATTGGACCCTCACCTTTCTTCACTCACAAAAATTGATTCAAGGTGGATAAAGGACTTAAATTTAAGGCATGACACAATAACAATCCTGAAAGAAAGCATAGGAAAAACCCTGGAAGATATCAGCCTGGGGAAAGAAGAAGACTGCCGTGGCAATTGCAACAACAACAAAAATAAACAAATGGGACTTAATTAAACTCAAAAACTTCTGTACAGCTAAGGAGACAACAACCAAAGCAAATAGACAACCTACCCAATGGGAAAGGATATTGGCATATTTTGAATCATACCAAAGCTTGATAACTAGGATCTATATAGAACTCAAATGAATCCACATAAAGAAAGCCCATATATCATGGGCAAGAGACATGAATAGAACCTTCTCTAAAGAAGACAGATGAATAGCTAACAAACAGATGATAAAATGCTCATCATCCCTAATTATTAGAGAAATGCAAATCAAAACCACCCTGAGATAGCATCTAACTCCAGTGAGAATGGTCCACATCACAAAATCTCAAAACTGCAGATGGTGGAGTGGATGTGGAGAGAAGGGAACACTTTTACACTGCTGGTGGGACTGCAAACTGATACAACCTTTTTGGAAGTAAGTATGGAGAACTCTCAAAGAACTCAAGCTAGACCTCCCATTTGATCCTGCAATCCCATTACTGGGCTTCTACGCAGAAGGAAAAAAATCCTTTTATCATAAGGACACTTGCACTAGGCTGTTTATTGCAGCTCAATTTACAATCGCCAAAATGTGGAAACAGCATAAATGCCCACCAACCCAGGAATGGATTAATAAGCTATGATATATGTACACTGTGGAAAAAAATACAATACTACAAAAAACATAATACTTTCTAGAGAAGTATATAAGCAAGTCTTATGCTAAGTGTACAATACCACTAGTGGTTATTGTACACTCTAATAGTGACTAGTGCAACCACGGAACTTATTTTTAATTTAATTTAATTTAAATTTACACAGCCACATAAACTAATGGCTGTTAATATAGTAAAGGGAAACTCTAGAACAAGAAAAATAATAGACCCTCTTTAACCTGGGCTGACTGATCACATTTAAATGAGAGCATTCAATTCCTTGAGGTGAAAGATGGGGTGAAAGGCATGTTGTAGTGATTTGGGCAAACTTTAGTGCACTTGAGAGTAACAGTAAGAAAACTAGAAACTGCATCATATCAGAGCTGGAATGAAAGAATCTGGGGTGACCTTGATGGGTAAACGATAACTCATTGAAGCAATTAATGGTGCAATGGTTGGAAAAATAATGAAATTTATTTTGAAAGTTTCTTATAGGAAGAATTAAAACCAAGGAGTAGTTCAATACAAGGAAGGAATTTCTACAGCTCCCTTATTTGGAGAAATCTAGTCCTGAACTGTATGACCTGGCCTTTGTATGGACATTTCAGTATTACAATCTCATTTCCTCTCACTAAGAAATGTAGTCCAAACAGGGGACTCATCCTTGATAAAAAATATTCTCACTCTTGAGACCTAGAACATATAAGTGAACTTTTATAATGAGAGCAAGATGGATAGTCAAAGTTTATAAAGTCATTTGAGGCCCCGTGGAGAGGATCACATATCATATTTTGGGGTCAGTGGGAATCTGGGTTTTACTGACACAATACCAACTTGGTTTCTCTCAATGGCCTTTAGGGTTTGGGATTGGGATCCATATTTCTTACTGGAATCTAGAGAATAATGGGTTACTAAATTCCAAACAATTTTCTTAGGCAAGAAGACTGCTATTATGATCCCACTAGGTTTTCTCCAATAAATCACATTTTCTTTAAACTTAAATCACCTAATCTATATATTTCTGGGATGTACCGCTCTTCAAATTAAATTATGGGTGGTGTTCATTTGGTATGCAATTACTGTGGTCAGCACTGGAGACACATCTTTTACTTTGGTTTGTTCTTCATAGCAAGAAATAACCCAAATAGCCATCGAAAGATGAACACATGAACAAAAGGGGGTATATACATACAAAGGAATATTATTCAATCTTAAAAAGGAAAGGAATTCTGATAAATGATACATGGATGAACCTTAAAGACATTATGTTAAATGAAGTAAACCAGACACAAATACTTTAAGATTTAACTTATATGAACTACCTAGAAGAGTCAAATTTACAGACAGAAAGGGTAATGGTGGTTGCCAGGGAATAGGGGTAGAGGGAAATGAGAAAACAGGGATTATTATTTCACAGTACAGAGTTCCTGTTTGGGAGGTTGAAAGAGTTCTGGAAATGGGTTATGATGATGATCGCACAATATTATGAATATACTAACTGCTACAGAATTGCATATTTAAAAATTATTTAAATGCAAAAAAATTATTTAAACACTA
The DNA here is from genome assembly GCA_963573935.1 of Arctocebus calabarensis. NCBI lineage: Eukaryota > Metazoa > Chordata > Mammalia > Primates > Lorisidae > Arctocebus > Arctocebus calabarensis. The sequence goes on from CAUYON010038326.1 coordinate 3,692, forward strand.
AATTTTATGATATTTGGCTACAACAATTTTTTTCATTTGGTTTTTTCCAATCTTGGATTGCATTAAACTACCCTTGAGAGAGTGCGATTTTTCTGTATTTTTTTCCTCTAGCAAATGTAGTTTAAGAACATGTCAACCTGATTTTCAATCACATAATAGGGTGGGTGGACATTATTAGTGCAATATGCAATTGTCATGTCCCAGGCATCAATAATACCCACATTGAGATCCGTGAAAATATCTCTCATAATAAGATTCTGAATATAGCCATGAAAGTCACTAAACATCTCTGCGTTTTGAGGTATCTCCCTGATGTTTTCTGTTTTAAGTATCACCTTCGTCTCTGGACTTCGCAAGAATAGCCGGTCAATGGCCTTTTGAATATTGATGGCCCTACGGATGAAAATGTTGATAGGAAAGGGTCTGAAGTGCTGGCCGAGAGTAATGACAATGACCGTATTATTGTCTCCTGCTACCCGGTCAATTTCCCGTGAGATATAGTTTTCATCTTTCACAGAGAACAGCATTTTGGTAACGAATGGATGACCATGTTTTTTCCACTGAATCAAAATATTTCTTTCAACATCCAGAAGAACACGTGTTTTAAAGTTCCCAGTTCCATGATGATCAAAAAATTTTAAGGCTGATGAAAAACAAATCAATAAATCTTTTAACAAAAAAGAAAATGATACAATTTTCAAATGCATACAACATGTGTGAAATTCTAAGCAAGGTCACTTCTAAGCAGATGATGGTCACCTATGTATTGTGATAGAGAATTTTACCAGATACATTGAAATCTTAACAAAATTTTGAACTTTTATCAGAATACATGAAGAGAAAGAAAAATGTTGATGTCTGTGAATTAAAAAAAAATAAAATTTAACTTTTTATTAAAAGCCCAAAGCCAAAAGTTTGGCAAATTAAAAATGATAATCAGACAAACACTAGAAAAAGAAAGTGAAGAATACTTATTATTTTTTAAAAACCTTCAAAAAGAAAATATAATTTCAAAATTAAAAAAATTACATACTTTCCACAACTTTTTTAAAGTGGTAAATCCACTGACGTAGTGTTGAATCTCCCATGAGGTAAATAAGTTTCCCTTCCAAGCAGTCAGTTATATATTCTGTTGCATTGAACTTGTTCTGTTTACAAAATGCAGAAATCCACCTTCCATTCAAAGTGTAACCACTGGGAAAAGGTGTCTTCATTCCAATCTGACATTTCTGTTTAATGTTCTCTTTCCCTGGCAATAAAAATCCCCACAGCAAGTAATTATTGCAGAAAATCTTTCTTCATTTTTGCCCTCCTTACATCTTCCTCACCCCCAACCCTTTTCCTTGTCTCTATTTCTGCCCTCCTGTCTTCTGCAGATATTCATTTAACAAGATCATGTTAAAGGAGTGAATTGAAAGTTCTCACTGAAGCTTTTCTCATAGGGAGGGGAATCGGTCTTCTCTTGAGCAATCACAATGTCTCCCTGGGCCCCACCTTGCTAGCCAAAGCCAAGAGAGAATGTCTGGCTTTGAAATAGCAGGACTTGCAAAGTGTGGAAACAGCCTAAAATCCCACCAACCCAGGAATGGATTAACAAGATGTAGCATCTGTATACCATGCAGTACAATTTAGTCACTAAAAAAGACGGAGACTTTATATCTTTTGTATTAACCTGGATGGAGATAGAACACATCCTTCTTAGTAAAGCATCACAAGAATGGAGAAGCAAGAATCCAATGTACTCTATTCTGATATGAAGGCAGCAGATCAGCTAATATAAGTGGGGCAAGTGTAGGGGAATGAGCAAGTGGGGTGAGGGGGAAGTGGGTGGGGGAAGGGGAGGTCATGGTGTATGGCACACCTCTTGAGGGCGGGACACAATTATAAGAGGGACTTTATCTAACAAATACAATTAGTGTAACCTAATTCTTTGTGCCCTCAATGAATCCCAAACAATAAAAAAAAAAAAAGAAAGAAAGAAATAGCAGGGCTTGGTGACCCGGCTGAATATTGCACAAATGACATGGGCTTTGCCCAACTGTAAATCTCCCCGTCTTTAGAATACTTAAGAAGTTTGAACATGTTTAAGAAACAAGTATCACACATTTATTTTATGTGTAACAAATCATTTGTTCTTGTTCATAAAAAAAAACTTTTAAATAATTGTTGTATCTTGAGCTGAGTGTAGACTCACTAGTGCAAAAAAAAAAAAACAAAAAAAACCCTAAAAAAAGTAGGCTCATGAGACTTGGCACCTGTGGCTCAATGGGCTAAGGCGCCAGCTGCGTACACCTTAACAGGAGGGTTCGAATCCAGCCCAGGCCCACCAAACAACAATGACGGCTGCAACCAAAAAATGGTCGGGCATTGTGGCGGGTGCCTGTAGTCCCAGCTACTTGGGAGGCAGAGGTAGGAGACTCACTTGAGCCCAGGAATTGGAGGTTGCTGTGAGCTGTGATGCCACCTCACTCTACCCAGGGCGACAGCTTGAGGCTCTGTCTCAAAAAAAAAAAAGTAGGTTCATGAGCACTCCACTGTGTTTACTGATTTATATCTAACTCTGCCCTAATAAAGATTGTGAGGCCACTTTCATATTCGCCACTTGAAAAGCACATCTGTTTTATCATTCACCTGCCCTGTTGGATTTTGTGGCGTAAGTTAGGACTTAACATTTATCCATATTGCTTTATGTCAGATTTGTAAGTGGTTCCAAATGTAACAGTCTTCCACTATCTTCTAAGAAACTACCTGAATTTACTAGCATTTACTGTCCAGGCAAAAGGGCCACACAAGAGGTGTTAGGAGGACTCAAGTTGCCTCAAAAGTATAAAAACTAGATGGGTGCAGTGGCTCATGCCTGTAATCCCAGCACTCTAGGAGGCCATTGCAGGTGGAGATTACTTGAGCTCACAAGTTCAAGACCAGCCTGAGCAAAAGCGAGACCCCCCTTTGGTCTCTTTTAAAAATAGACAAAAATGGAGGCAAGAGAATTGCTTGTGCCCAAGAGTTGGAGGTTGCTGTGTGCTATGATGCCACGCCCCTCTACACAAGGCAACAGCTTGGGACTCTGTCTCAAAAAAAAAAAAAAAAAAAGGAAAGTCTAAAAACTTTCTTCTGTGTGAAAGTGGGAATGGATGGTTTTTGCTCCAGCAGAGAAAAGACCTGTCTTTTTTCGCAGATTGTGAGATTTAGGTCTGAGTTCATGATTTATTTATATCTATGTTTTCCACAGGGTTTAGCAAAGGTCTCTGCGTACAAGTAGGTCCCCTGTAAACATTCAGTGAATGAAAAGGAGGCAATGGGTAAATGTATGCCTCACTGATCGTTTTAATGGAAGTCATTTGCTTAAATTAAATTAAAGTCATTCACTTGAATTCTAGTATAGCGAAAATGTCACTTTTATGAATGAAATGGCTTTGTGTTGACCGCTGAAGTTCACATGGTTAAACTGAAGGAAAAAATCCACAGAAATTGCTAGTTTATCGAACTTTACGTGAGATAAAAAAATCTCCTAACTTTGAACCTGTATAGTTTACCCGAGATATTCTCACATAGCTCTAGTCCCCAAACATTGGTTCAGGGGGAATAAAGCTCAAGGTAAGCTAGAAATAGCCTCTACCTTTTCAGTAGGAACAGCTGAAATCAATGTTTTCGCTAACCTGCTTTATCTGACTCAGGATGAAAACTGGTTTAACCCGATATGAAAATAATTTCCAAGAATAAAATCCATTCTTGAAAATTCAAGGTGGTTGATATCATTTGTCCCCCAAAATGTCATCTAAATGGATAAATTGTAATCACGGCAGGCAACACAATGCTAAACTTACTGTTACACGGTAAGACCTTGATGGAATCAAAGTTCTTCAAAATTTCAACACCTATGTTGGACCTTCAAGAAATGGGAAAACAGATTAACTTAACATCTGACCATCTTGTAAAGTGGGAATCACTGGTTTACATAGACTGAACCACTCTTAACTCTCTGCAAATACTTTTTTTCATTCTTTTTATACATGTATAATTTAAGATATTCTGGGGATGTAAACAAGTTGGAATTCTGGAAAACTCTTCCCCTGGCTAGAAATCTAGAGATCCAAAGAAAGCCCTTCACCCTTCATGTCAAATCAATCAAATCTATCTATTCTTTAATTTTACCTAGCAAATCGTCCTCTGTCCCAAATCAATCTCTTCACACTCACCCCTGCAGTAGTAGTTCAGGCCATCATCAATCTTCTTCTAGGCCAGAACTTCTCAAACTTGAGCGTGCATCAGAATTACCTGAAGTACTTGTAACAACTCAGATCACTAAGCTTCACTCTCAGAATTTCTGATCCCATAGTTCTGGAACAAGTTTCAATTCAAGAACTTGGATTTCTAATAAGCTTTTGGACAAAGCTAAAGCTAATGGCGCAGGCACATTATGAGAATCCTGCCCTAGATTATTATAATATTATTGTTCTGCCCCTTTGTTTTATCCCACCTTACTGTGACCAACCGCCACGCTGCCTGTTTATTCCCCAATGCAGAATCTTTCCATGACTTTCACTCATCAACCTGCAGGATGAGAACCAAGCTCCCTAAACAGCATACCAAGCTCCTATGAGTGTCTCCCTTCCCAGCCTCATCTCCTTCAATCCCCACCTTCACAAGTCCCTAGGTATCTATTTTCCATAGTCTACTATCTCCTGCAGAGTAGGAATCAGGCCAACTGTATTCACCATGCTATTCCACAGGCCTAGCACAGTAAGCCTCACCTTAAAATAGCAATCCTAAGGTGGATACAATTATGCTGATGGGTATATCCGGTCAAATCAAATTCAATCTATCAGAAATAAAATCAGGGAAACCTCCAGGAGGGACAAATGAAGTATTTTCTAAGACTGAGAAGTATCGCCCGAATCCCAGGAAAGAAGTTTTTAGGTTAAGTGAGAATAGTCACTTAGAATTCCGATTCTGACTCTGCAACTCACTCGGGAGAGGCCTTTGGCCAACTAATGTCTGAGCTTAAATGGCCTTATCTGTAAAATGAGCAGAGTGTTTTACTGAGGATTAATGGCATAATATAAAGAAGGCTTCTAGTGTAAAGCCCGACACCTAGGAGGTGCTCAAAAAAATCATTGCAATTATTATTACTGAGACTCTCATCAGACCTATCTCTGGCACAAGATGAAAATTTGTCTCAGGGAGAAATTTGAACCTGATCGAACATCTATTCTCCCATATCTATCACAGGTAAAGTGGAGGGAAAATGACCAAGACCTGGCTACGTTGCATGTGTTGTTACCGAAAGGCAAACTTCGATGGGACATTAAAGTATTAAAAACATGTGCTCCTGGTGTGGAAGCATTTGTTTCAATGTTTCCTGTTTAATTGTACACGTGTGCATTACACTTTTAGGAGGGGGGTCTGTATGGTCAGGTCTCAATAGGACTGTGAACAACTACATTGCATATGTGAAGTCTTCTCATGTGGTGTTTATTGTTTATTTGACTTGTTAAAAAGAAAAGCACTTTTCTTTTCTTTGTTGAGACAGAGTCTCACTATGTCGCTCCCTCAGTAGAGTGCGGTAGCATCACAGCTCACAGCAACCTGAAACTCTTAGGCTTAAGTGATTCTTTTGCCTCAGCCTCCCAAGTAGCTGGGACTACAGGCACCTGCTACAACGCCCAGCTATTTTTTGGTTGTAGTTGTCATTGTTGTTTGGTAGGCCCGGGCTGGGCTCGAACCTGCCACCAGTGTATGTGGCTGGCGCCCTCGCCGCTGAGCTACAGGTGCTGAGCCGAAAAGCACTTTTTTTTTTTAACTTTGAAGATATGAGTAGCTGAGGAGGTGGTATCTCTCATTCTGAAGGCAGCTGCAGGAGAGAAAAGCCTAGTGGGAAAATATCTATTTATAGCTGGCACTCAGCATACCTGGGGGATTGGTCCCAGGCTCCCCACTGCATGGACTAGAGTGGGCTCATACTCAAGTCCTTCAGCGGCCCGTATGGAACCCAAGTTTATAAAAAGGCAACCCACCACATATGCAGGTTTTGCATGGCGTGAATACTATATTTCCATCCCACATTTGTTTGAAAACACCCAATATAAGCGGACACACACAGTTCAAAACTGTTGTTGAACAGTCCACTGTACTAAGTCACAAATAAAAAGGAGACAAGCTTAGTCCCTGGACTCATGGGGAGAAAAGACGTCTTAGAACTAGGCTTGGGCCAAGGAACGGACCCTAGAGCTTAGCAGTAGAATATCCACGAGAGTTCTTGAATGTGTAATCACCTGTGAAGTCGACGACTCCTCGCACATGCACTAAATCACCTGTGATGAGACTGAAATCTCTGCTTCCACGCAGTGAGGGGAAAAGCTTAAGAACTTGAGAAGAGACAAGCAGGAGATCTGGGAAGGAAATGTGTCTAGTGGGAAATAAATCAGGTTAATTTCACAGTTATTGCCATGAGCACAACCTACTTGAGAAGGATATTAGGACCAAAACTATGTGCAGGTCTCCTGGACCAGAGACTTTGACTTTCCCAAGACAGGCAAGAGACTGTGCAAGCCTGGTTGCTCCAACTCAGGCCACCATGAAGGACCCCTCAAGAGACAGCCAGACACAGCCAGCAGGGAACATGGAATCGGGCTGCCCAGGCCCCGCTCCCCTTAGACTTAAGACATGGTTCTGAGACCTTCAAGACAGGAAGGCCTCCATGGCTTCGTGATCACTTTCCTTTGGTTTTTTTCATAAAAATTTATTTGAAAAGCCTCCTTTCTTTTAGCTGAGCCATAAGATAAAGGCTTTTTCCATATCTTGATCAGAAGAACATTAACCAAGTGAAAGTGAGGGAGGGGTGGAAGGGAAACTTGTAGAGATGTAGGGTCAGTTGTGCCCAGCCCCCTGTGTCATGTTTAAGTTGGATTTGAACTTGAATTTCCAGGATATTGTGTTATGCACTTTGTTCTTCTGAACACATTACAAAACCAAAGACCTTTCTATAGTAGCCATTCCCAAACTGTGGAACCAAAGTCTCTTAAAATAATCCATAGAATAAATGTTTTGTGGCCAAATAAGTTTGGGAAATGTATGCTCCATCCCTCCTTGAAGATATATATATTTACATTTCTGAAAAGTCCTACTGCAAAGAAGGATACTTAACTTTATTTGCCCAGATAGTAGTTTACTTATTTTTTTACTTAACAGGTATTGAGAACCTTTTCAGTGTCAGGCATAGCCCTAGTCCTGTGAGACAAAAATGGTGACCTTCATACACAGATGGCCTCAGAGGCCCTGGTGACCCACCTGACCAGCCCCCTCCCTCATTCACTGCATCCCAGCCCTAGGGCTCCCCACCCCAGCATCCTCTTGCCTCAGACCCTAATTTCTCTCTCAAGAATAGTTTTCCCCCTAGATTCTCCTTAATTCAGGTTACTACTCAAGACAGGCCTTACCTGACTATCCTTTTGAAATAACATCAACCATCACAAAAGCATCCCTGACTGTGATGATTTTCTATTAGAAATCTATTTATTTATTTGCTTTTTGCCCTTCTCTCCCACTGGAATGTTAATTCCTGGAGTCCAGACTTGTATTTGGAATACAGAAGGTACTGACTATTTATAAACTGAATGAATGAATAGTGAAAATAGTTACAGCTAGTGTTTCAGGGAGCTTACAATCTAGCAGAAGATGTTAAAATAACTTAGCAGGGGAAGGGGAATGAGAGGGAGAGGGGATGGAGCAAAAAAACAATTGAAAAATTAATGATGTAATAAGTGTAATGTTGAGGAAGAACAAAACACAATAGGAAAATACAAGACTAGAAACTTCATCCAGTGATTTGGAAGGTTTCCTACAGGAAATGACAATACTCATCATCCTGGAGAAAAAGAGGTCTTCACAGTATAGAGTTCCACTTGGGCAGCCCTCTGTTAATGAACTTTTCAGGAGAAATGCAAACTTGGGGACACATGCCTGACCTTGAGGAGAAGAGGCATCTGAGAAGGTCTTTCTCAGTATTGAGATGGGCAGGGTAGCTCGACTTGGGGCACCTCTCAGTGTGTTGAGAACTACACTTACCTGTCAAAAAGGCTTTTTTCCTGGTCAGTGAGATAGGAAATGTCCCGATTCCTGGAAGACATGTGAGTCAGGGCCTCACAGGGCATGTGTTGAGGCTTCACACAGTAGAAGGCTTCTTGGTCTCTATCGTCCAGGTATTCACAGAGCTCTCCCCTTGACGTTGGGGTTAGGCCACATTCAGTTAAGACATGGGAATTGATGTTAACAAATTTACCTTCAAAAATAACCCTATCATAGCCTTGGTTCCTGGCCCTCCAGAGAGCTGACACCCCTTCACTGGGGTGGATGAGCAGGACAGACAGGGAGACCTGGCCCTCCCAGAACAGAGTGAAGGTGACCAGGTAAGTGCCGTTGTTGAAGTCAGTCACCTTCCCTGCAGCGCCTGCCTCCAGGGCTGGGGAGGATATCCTGGCCCTCAGGAAATCGCCGCCATATTGCTTCCTGTGCCCCAAGTGGTCCCTTGCCTCTAGCAGGACGTTCAACTGGTCCCCCACGCAGTATGTGTGTTGAGGGTTGAGGATGGTGGCTGTGCTGTGTGTGGCGCTGGTGGTGGTACGCACATGGGTGAAAGGTCTGGGTGGGATCTGCTGGTCTAGTTTCTCCACGATTTTCTGTATTCTCAGCTCAGTCTCTGTTGACAAAACAGGTGGTTTTGGTGGTGCTTCATAATGTGAGAAGCTTTTGAAAATGTTCCATTGGTTCAAGGCAATATGGTTTTTCAAGCTGAACAAGAACTAAAGCATTGAGGATGGAAAGAATATATTATTAGCAAACGATAGGGCTTGCTTTTCAATATCAATTATTGTAGTTCTTTTTATCTCTCTCAGTGTGGTAAATTACATATAAAAAATCAAAACTAACTAGTTCTCAGTTATGGAATCACAGAAGTTGATTTCCATGTAGGGTGACTTCTGCTGCTGCCAGCAGCTGGTTACTTTTAGGAGTCATTGGCTTAACAATGAACTAGATATATACGCAGAGGGTGCCAAAGAACTGTAACATTTAACGTTCATCGATAACACCAGATGAACACAAGTTATGTTTGAGTGCCTCTGTAACTGTAAAAGTCTTGAGTATTATAATTTTAACATAGTTTTTTTCCTTTCTTAAAATCTGTATACATTATTTGCCACCCTCTTTATTATTTGATGTTCAAATTTTATAGTTTTTCCCTTTGCTCTGTCACTTACCATTTCTTTATGAAATCCTGCATATAATCAGATTATATGGACAATGTGGGGAAAAAATCCAATTTTTAAAACTATGAGTTTTTACTTTCTTTAAGGTATATTCATCTGATATGCTCACTTTTTTCTTTCCATGTATATATCTTACCTAGTTGTCATCATACTAAATGTATAATTTTAATACTTTTTTGCAGCTAATATCATGTACTGTTAATATAAACATTTTCCTATGGAGGGTGGCGCCAGTGGCTCAATGGGTAGGGCACCAGCCCCATGTACTGAGGGTGGCGGGTTTGAAGCTGGCCCCAGCCAAACTGCAACAAAAAATAGCCACGCAATGTGGCAAGCACCTATAGTCCCAGCTACCTGGGAGGCTGAGGCAAGAGAATCACCTAGGCCCAGGAGTTGGAGGTTGCTGTGAGCTGTGACGCCATGGCACTCTACTGAGGGCAATAAAAATAAAAAATTTTTTCCTGTGGACATAATTTTCATGGTCATTATTTTTAATGGTTGCATAATATTCCACCAAAAAAGAGATGGTTATAGCAAGGGTTTTGCAGCCAATGAGACTGGACAATTGGGTTCTATCCATTCATTTGCATTTTGCATAACAATTGAATATTTTTCAACATTTCATATATAGGATGACTTCATTATGATAGATCCATGGGGATAGAATTACCAGATCAGATATTATTAAACTAAGTATCAATCAGTTAAAGAACATAGACATTTGTCTTGATTGTCAAATACCTCCACAGGGTAAGCGTTTTACATTGCCATTAGCAATGAGACTACACTTTTTATGTCCTACCAATGTCCCACTGGTCATTGCAGCAAACAAAGGGTTATGCCTATTGCTCCTTAACTAGAGTATGGAAAGATTTAGTCAATTGAAATATTTGTTTAAGGGACAACAAATGCTGTTGTATTCACCTGGGGCTGTCCAACCCACCAGGGCCTGCATGCTGATTTTGTGGGGACTTTTTTTGGCTTATGTGTGATATCAGATAAAACAAAGAGTATACAGGGACCTTTTGCTAATCAGCTGTTGTTAGTGTCTGTGTATTTAATGTGTGGCCTAAGACAACTCTTTCTCTTCCAATGTGCACCAGAGCAGGGAGAAATGGTTGGATGCCCCCGAGAGACAGCTATGTAACTGGAGAGATGTCACCAGTTGAATATCTGTTCAGGTCTGGGAAGTCTCCCAAGCCCATGCAGGTATGTTCAGTCAGTGGACCTAGATGACACCATATTAAAGGGGAGAGCCAGGGTTGAAAACGTGCCCCTGTTTATCCATTGGCTTTTTTGGCTACTGCTTTGCTTGGGTTTTTAATAGTCAACTGCTGTTTGATATTTGTGCAGAAAGCCTTGAAGTCCAAGGATACTACTTGAACTACCATAAGTATTGTCAAACATTTTTCTGGAACAAGACAATTAGTTTTGCCAAAACAATTATATAAACTCATATATATCATAGTCTAACAATTCGATTTTTGCCGGAGTCAAAGATTCATACAAAATTCACCTTCTGAAAGGACTTTGGATACCTTCATGCTCCCCGAGAGAAAGGGATTGTCCTCAGATATCTCACTGAACTGAATCTCTCTTAAAAAATTCATCCATTTCTTCTTAGCAAAGTATCTCAAGAATGGAAGAAAAAGTATCCAGTGTACTCAGCCCTAATATGAAGCTAATTTATAGCACAAGAATACAGGGAAAAGGGAAAGGGAGGGGAGAGGAGGGGGGAGGATGAGTGGAGGGAGGTCAATTAGTGGGATCACACCTACGGTGCATCTTAGCAGGGTATTGGTGAAACTTATTAAATGTAGAGTATCAATGTCTTTACATTGTGATCAAGAAAATGCCATGAAGGCTATATCTAACAGTACAATCAAAATATTTCTGATTGTATATGAAGCAGATTCTGCCATATGATTGCACCAATGTACACAATTATTATTTAATGAAATTATTTTAAAAAAACATAAGTCCTTATTGTATTCAATATTTACAAAATGTACTCATTGAATAACCAATACTTAATAAGTACCTGATATATGCCACAAGTTTCTATGCCATAGTGAAAAGGTTAATTATAATTCTAGCCCTAGCTATTGAAAATTCCATAGTATATTAAAAAAGCAGATATTAAAAGTTTCTATGCCATAGTGAAAAGGTTAATTATAATTCTATCCCTAGCTATTAAAATTCCATAGTATATTACAAAAGCAGATACTAAACAAACTGTCGGTTAAAGTAATGTTGTAAAAGAGGCTCAAGAATCTATGGTAATAGGCATTCCCTTTTCTCCACAGGAATATAAAGCAAAGTGACATTTTCTCACTAGAAATTCATAAAACAACTTCAGTATCCACTATCTTATAGATAGATTCATTGCAGTCTGTTTTTTAAAAAATTTGACAAAATTATTAGTTATGTTTTTTTTTCTAAATATTAACTCACTAATTTTATCAAATTAAATTTGCCAGAGTTGGACATTGAGTCTGTAAAACCAACATTTATACTGATGTCATTTATAAAAATCATACCCAAACTCGATGTTAAAACATTTATAAATTTTCTGTACAAAAAGCTATTGGGAATAATTGAAAATGGAAAAATGAGAAATACTGTCTGATGGGCAGGGAAAAATATTTAGATGAAAGGAAGCACAGACAAAAAACACAGATGTCTTTCAGTCTCATTGCCTTATTTGTGCAAGAAAAACTATGAGGTGTATTTGAGGAGCTTAGAAAATGTGCAAAGCATGGAGAATTAATGTAAATGTGAGGGCACATTATTTCTGTGAACACCAGAAATTCTTCATGGGATGGTATTATTTTATATTATTCTATGTGTTTATCAGTCATTACCTAAATCATGATTGGCTAAGTCAAAAACCAAGGTAAACATCTGTGCAGTTTTAAAAACCACATTCATAAAAACACATCTTAGTCCAAGAGAGGTAGAAATAAAAACAAGAATCCTTCTCAGCCTTTGTGGTCACGAGGCAAAAAGATTTACTCCCAAGGAGCAAATTAGGTATTCTTAAAAGAATATGATTTGGTAAATTATTTTTCCAAGTGCTTTAATAATCATAATACTCATTGATAAAGCTTTTCTGACCTAGTAATTTATCTGTATTTATAATAGGTGTGGTCCATCTTCAATTTCATGATTTAAATTGACAAAAAGGTGTATATTTATTGTGTATAACTTGCTTTTTATACACACACACACATATCTTGGAATCGCCAAAGCCAAGTTTAGTGATTGACATATGCATTGTCTTATATAGTTGTGTTTTTGTAATGAGAATGCTGTAAATCTACTTTCTTGGCCATTTCCAGGTGTACAAATTTTTGTTAAATTTGGTCACCTTGATGTACAGTAGATTGCTTGAACTTATTCCTCCTAAATGAAATTTTATGTCCTTTGACCAACATCTTTCCAATTCCTTCCACCTCCTGGCATTGGGAAACCACCACCTTACTCTTTGCTTCAGGAGTTCCACGTTATTTTGAACCTCACATATAGGTGAGGTTATGTGGTATTTGTCTTCTTCTAGGCTTGTGTTATTTCGCATTAATATAACATCCTCCATCTTCATTCATGTTGTTGTAAATAACCTGATTTCCTTCATTTTAAAGGCTGAATATTAACACATCTTATATACATACCACATTTTCTTTATCCATTCATCCATTGTTATGTAAATAATGACACAACAATCATGGGACAGGATCTATGTCTTCAATGTACAGATTTCATTTCCTTTAGATATATACCCAGGAATAAGATAGATGGATAATGTGGTAGTTCTATTTTTAATATCTTAAGGAAATTCTATACTAATTTTTATAATAGCTGCATAATTTATATTCATACTTGTAGTGTAAAAGGCAATGTAAATTTATCCACATCCACATCAACCCTCCTATTTTATCTTTTTTAATAACCATGTGAGCTGATATCTCTTTGTGGTTTTAATTTGTATTTATTTCCTTGTTGGTGGATGCTGTTGAGCACGTTTTCATATACATATTAGCTATTGGTATGTCTTCTTTTGAGAAATCTGGTTGCTTTTTTATTCTTGCATTGTTTGAGTTTCTTATATATTTTGGATATTAATACCTTGTCAGATGTTTTGTTTGCAAGTATCTTTTCCTATTTTGTAGATTGTCTGTTTACTTCGTTGATTGTTCCCTTGGTCGTGTCATAGCTTTTCAGTTTGCTATAAGAAAATAACAGGTATGTTTGCTTGCTCCCTGTGCTTTTGGAGTCATATCCCCCCAAACCATTTCCCAGTCTAAAGCCCTGGTGCTTGCTCTTTCCCTCTATGTTTTCCTCTGGTAGTTTTACTGTTTCAGTTCTTATATGAACATACTTAATCCAGTTTGAGTTGATTTTAGTTAATGGTATGTAATGAGAGTTAAATTTATTCTTCTACATGTATATATCCAGTTCTCTGAGCAGCATTAATTGAAGACACAGTTTTGTGTTTTCTCCATTGTATAATCTTGGCCTCTTTAAAAATCAAAAGACCAGGTGTGCATTTATCCATCCCCTCTTCTTCTCTCCCACCTGCTAGATTTCCAATAAGTGTTATTTCCCTAAGTGTTGATTGGTCCGTTCCACATTAATAGTGAGTGTATGTGATTTCCCTTCCCATTCTTGTGATACTTCACATCTAAGAATTGTCTCCAGTTCCATCCAGGTTAATACAAGAGGTGTTAGCTTACCAGGATTTTATGGCTGAGTAGTACTCCACGGTATATACAATGATGAACAATTGGTTGTTTCCACATCTTTGCAATTGTGAATTATGCTGACTCAAGCTGTACAAAAGCAGTTTATATAACCAAAAATTTTGTACCCCCACAATATTCCAGAAAAAGTCAAGAGAATCCTATAAATAATGTGTGGCTTTTTCTGGGCCCCCTATTATTTTGCACGTGTGTGTTTGTTTTTATGCCAAAACCATGTCTTTTGAATATTGTAAACATGTGTCAGTTTTGGAATCATGTAGTGCTGTGTCTTTAGCTTCCTCCCCCAACTCCCATTCTCAAAGTTTCTTTAGCTGTTATTTGTCTTTTATTGTTCCATAACAACTTTAGGATTTTTTTTCTATTTCTGTGAAGAATGTCATTAATAGGGATTATGTTGACTCTGTAGGTAGTTTGGTGTGGTATGGACATTTTAATAATATTAAACCTTCCAATCCACAAACAAAACATACCTATATATTTATGTTATTCAATTTTTATCACCAGAACTTCAGTGTTCTATAATTTTCAGTGTGCAGTTCCTTCCCTGGTTAATTAACTTTATTCCTATGTATTTCATTTAATTTTTAGCTATTGTAAACGAGTTTGGGTTATTGATTTCTTTTTTGAGTAGGCAGTTGTTGGTGTAGAGAAAGAGTAATGATTTTTTTATTTCAATATATTTATAAGGTACCCTTTTTATTAGATTACATGGATGAATTGTATAGTGGCGAAGTCAGGGCTTTCGAGTATTTGACACTCAAATAGTAGACTTTGTAAACTGTAGGTAAGTTTTGGTTCCCCCATCCTGATTCCCATCCTCCCCACTTCCACATTTCCAAAGTCCTTCATACTACTCTGTATGAACACGTACACCTATTATTCAGCTTCCACTTATAAATGAGTACATATGGCATTTGTTTTTATGTTGCTGAAATATCTCACCTAACATAGTGACTTCCAGTTTCATCCAAGTTACTGCAAAAGACATCATTTCATTCCTTTTAATGGATGAATATCATCACATTGTATGTGTGTGTATCACAATTTATTTATCCACTCATCAGTGGGTGGGCACATAGGCTGATTACATATGCTACCGATTTTGGACCCTGAAGCTTGAATGAATTCATACATTATTTCTAGTAGTTTTTTGGTGGAGCGTCTAGGGTTTTCTGTTTATAAGATCATGGCATATGTACACAGAGACAATTTAACTTCTTCCTTTCCAATTTGGATGTCCTTTATTTCTCTGCCTTTTCTAATTTCTCTGCTAGGTCTTCCAGTACTAAGTTGAATTAAAGTGGCGAGAGTGGGCATTCATACCTTGTTTTTTGATCTTAGAGGAAACACTTTCAACTTCTCACTATTGAGGATGATTCTAGTTGTGAGCATGTTTGTCACATTCAGTCTGTATTGTGTTGAGGAACTTTCCTTCTATACTTATTTAATAAGTTTTGTTTTTTGTCATGAAACAATGTTGAAGTTTTTCAAGTGCCTTTAATGCATCTATTAAATTATCCTTTGGCTTTGCCTTTTATGCTCTTAATGAGGTATATTATATTATTGATTTGTGTATGTTGAACCGTCATTGCATCCTATGGCCAAGTGTCACTTAATCATGGTAAATCATTCTTTTAATCAGTTGTTTAATTTGTTTGCTAACATTTTGTCTAAGTTTTGCATTTAAGTTTATTAGGGATGTTGGATTGTAATTTTTTATTCTTATAGGTTCTTGTCTGATTTTGGTATCAAGGTAAAACTGGTCTCATAATATGAGTTTAGAAGGTCTCACCACTCCAGCTTTTTGGGGGGAGAGTTTAAGAAAGAGTGGTCTTAGTTCTTTCTAAAATGTGTGTTGGAATTTAGAAATGAGCTACTGCATTTGGGTATTTTCTTTGATGGAGACTTTTAATTACTGATTCAGTTTCCTTATTCATTATTGCTCTATTCAGATTTTTCTGTTTCTTTATCACTTAATCTTGGTAGGTTGATTGTGTCTAGAAATTTATCTATTAGTTCTAGGCTATATAATTTCTGATGTACAATTGCTCAGAGTAGTTTGTTATGATCCTTTGCATTTCTGTGGTATCAGTTGTAGTATCTTTTCTTTCTTCTGATTTTACTCATTGGAGTTTTCTCTTTTTTGTATCTTCCCTTCTTACTTTTCATCTTCTATTTTGATTCTAAATGATTTTTTACAATTCTTTGAGAACTGTAATTTTAATAAATTATTGCTGATACATAAACTAATTACTAATTAATAATGTGAACATGATCAAAGTAATCTCAAGGGTGGTGAGAGAAAGATAATAATTCATAAAGTAAATTATAGGAAACATAGAGACATAAAAAGCTGACAGCCTCTTTCATGCTGCAAGTTGTGGCCAGATACTATTTATTGTTGCTTTTATTTAACCTTGTTCCTGTTCAAGCATAGCAAACACATGTAAAAATAATTTAAAAACCGGAAGACTAGAAGACGTTAGGTAACTGTCTAGATGTAATTCAGGTAGTCTTCCACACTTCCCATTGTGAAAGTGATTGATGCTCTTAAATTGTAAGAGTATAACCTGTGGATAGGGGCACTAGAGAAAATAAATATGGGCAGAATCCAGTAAAATATGGATGTGAGTGAAGACTTCATTTCCTGACTTTTACAAACTAGGATTGAAAGAATATATAAGGAAATACATTTAATAGTTTTACATAGTGGACTAATTTTTGTGCCTAAATACCTTTCTTTTAGTGTTTTCATCTTTATGGTCATCTTTTCATTTTCCCGTTCCTTATAAAACAAGGCTCCATCCTTGAGGTCATAATTGCCTGCAGTGTTATTGTGCCATAAAAGTTTATTATCACTACTTAAGAGGTAGATCTTTTTATGCCCATTTCACAGTAAGAAAACACTTGTCTGGGAAACTTAAATTTAAATAACTTATCAAAGTCAGATGTCAGATGGCAGAACCAAGAGCAACTCAAATTCTTTCCTCTCTACTCTCATGTGAATTCTGTGCCACTCACCAGTTTTCACTTCTTCTGCCAGTATATGAGTGATACTTTAACTTTTGAGTTTGAATTACTTTCATGTTACTTTTAAGGCAAACTACATCCTCTCCCAATCTGATCCCTTACCATATCTTTGTCTTCTATACTGATTATCTACATTATCTCATGGAGATAGAGTGTATGTAACATGGTCCGTCATATTTGATGTTTCATAGAACATGATATTAATCACTTCTTTTCTGATTTGAGAAGTTTGGAATGACATATATTTTGATTAAATGACAATATGAAACATATCCAGTAATATTTGGACATCCACCTGAATTATGAGATAAGCACAGATATCAGCAACTCCATAGTCTGCTTCATCTCCAAATCTTTAGAAATAATAATAAGGTTGATTAAATATCCTTCAATTAGAAAAATAGATCTTTTTACTTTAATTGCACTTTGCTTGTTTATATGACCCAAATGCCTAGAGTTGGTGTTATAAATATGTTCATATGTGATTCATTGTTGTCTTTCTATTTTTGTGACTTCCAATGAACATGCGTGTATGTGCAAGTGTGTTTTGCTACATATTCTTTGGTAACCAATCTGGTCCTATAGCCTCCCCTTGAGGAAGTCTATTTCCAAATGATTCATGTGGGATTCTTCCCCTAATGTCAGATTTAGAGTAAGTAGGTAAGACTCAAGTCTGATCAAATGAATTGGAGCATTCTCTTGCACACAGAGATGGCTAGGTGATGAGTGTCCAACAAGGCCATTGACATGCAGTATGATGCTTCCTGGGGCCACTGAAAGAGAGGCACAGATTTTTCCCTGTCAGACTTAAACCTGGAAGCTACAAGCTAAGAACAAAGCCAGCATCATGTATGTAGAGCCAAGACCTGCAGAGGAAAATAACTCCTGTTGACAGCAGTAGAGGCTCCGGATCAAGCTGCACCTGAAAACTTACAGCTAGACATTTCAGTTACATGAAGCAATAAAAATATTTTGTGTTGTTGTTTAAGCCATTTTGAATTGCATTTCCTGTCATCTGCAAGAAATAATTTTAGTGAATCCAAAACAGATGACTTGGATGCAATGACCTAGCAGAACCCGTTTTATATTACTAATTTTAAAACTCAGAATTTCTAAGAAAAGGAGTTCTGTTTTTGTATAGAAAATGGAAAATAGATTGGAAATGGGGTATATTGGAAGAAAACAGTCAAAAGCCTTCATGTCTGCACTGACATGGAAACATCAATAACAATAGTATTAATAAATGATAGTTAATATTAATATGACAAACAAATCAGATGAGGGCCCTGCTCTAAAGTTCTTTACTGGAACCAAAGTCAATAAATTATTGGACAAATAAACAAGTGAAGATCTGATTATTTAATCATAGTTTGATACATTCTGGGAGAGTTAAATCGTATAATACAAACACATGGAAACTTTATGCAAATATATGATATTCAAGCTGCCATTAGAATGTTTGAGGGTAAACTTAGGTGATGAAGTTAAGGGGTGATGCATATTAGAGATTGAGCCAAATACGTATACAGTGACTCTGTGCCAAGAAAAAATGAAGTCCAACTTTAAAGGATTTAAAAGTCTTATAAAGCTGAGATGTAGTGCGGAAAATGAAGTGAAAGTTACTTGAAGATGAGAAATTGATCTGCTTGGCCAAAGCATCTATTCATAGAGGTAAGGAAAGTTAGAGAGCTGCTGGTGGATAAAGAAGGAGAGGAGGGATCCAATGGTAGAAGAGTCCGGGGAAGCTGTGGAATGGAGATGAATTAAGGGAGAAGCGTTGGTGAGAGTGGAAGGTATGAAATTGTGACACTAGATAAGGAGAGGGCGCGGGAATTAGAGAATTCCTAGTATGTCTGAGATCAATTGCCAAGACTTACTGTAAGTAGTTTCTTGTAAATAATAAAGTCCATATCTCAGAGATGTTACATGAATAGTCCATAATGCTATCCACCTCACCCTATATGATGGTAAAATCTGGAAACCCAAAGAAACAAACAAACTGATTGTCATGTCTTCAAAGAATTAGGAACATTTGCATTTGACATAAACAAGAGACAAATAAAATACTATTTATTTTTTTTTAATTGAATCATAGTTGTGTACATTAGTTCAACCATGGGGTACAGTGTGGGGGCTTCACATGCAATCTGAGATATTTTATCAACCTGATTGACATACCATTCATGATATTTTCTCGTTTACTATATGAAAA
>CAUYON010038328.1:0-34569 GCA_963573935.1 Arctocebus calabarensis
GGAAAACTTAGTTGGATGTGGTGGGAGGGTGAGGAGGAAGGATTGCTTGAGCCCAGGAGTTTGAAGTTGCAGTGAGCTATGATGATTCCACTGTATTTTACCCTGGACAACAAAGTAGGACCTTATGTTAAAAAAAAAAAAAAAGGTGGACATACCTCATGACAGGATCCAGAATCCAATCAGATAGAGCCTTGGCATCACCATGGCAGCATTCAGTCAGAGCATGCCTCCTGGCATCATCTCATTGCACCTCTATTGAAGGATTTTCTGTTGCTTATAACAGAATATCCCAACTAGACAATCTATAAGGAAATGGAATTTATTTCTTACAATTATGGAGGCTGAATAGTCTCAAGTTGAGAAGCTGCATCTGGTAAGGCCCTTCTCTGCTGGTGGGGACTCTGCAGTGTCCTAAGGCAGCACAGGGCATCACAAGGGGAGAGGGCTAAGTGAGCTAATACACTTGGTCAGGTCTCTTATAAACCCACCAGCTCCATTCTCAAGATAACCCATTAATCCATGAATCCTGAATTCATCACTTCTCAGTACTGCCACATTGGGGTTTATGTTTCCAACACATGAAATTTGGGAGACACGGCTCAGCACCTGTGGCTCAACGGGCTAAGGCGCCAGCCACGTACACCTGAGCCGGCGGGTTCGAATCCAGCCCAGGCCCGCCAAACATCAATGACGGCTGCAACCAAAAAATGGCCAGGCGTTGTGGCGGGCGCCTGTAGTCCCAGCTACTAGGGAGGTGGAGGCAGGGGACTCGCTTGAGCCCAGGAATTGGAGGTTGCTGTGAGTTGTGATGCCACAGCACTCTATCCAGGGTGATGGCTTGAGGCTCTGTCTCAAAAAAAAAAAAAAAAAAAAAGAGAAATTTGGGAGACACATTCAGATCACAGCACCAGCTAACTAGGACTATATTGTAGCCAGATATGACCATGTGATTGTTCTAATTAGATATAAGAATATTGCCTGGGCACAGTGGCTCACGCCTGTAATCCTAGCATTCTGGGAGGCTGAAGATGGGTGGCTTGCTTGAGCTCCTGAGTTGGAGACCAGCCTGAGCAAGAGCAAGACCCCACTCTCTACTAAAAATAAAAAAAACTAGCTGGATGCCATGATAGGTGCCTGAGGCAAGCAGATCTCATAAGCCCAAGAGACTGAGGTTACTGTGAGCTATAATGATGCCACAGTACTCTACCCAGGTGACAGAGACTCTGTCTCAAAAAAAAAAAAAAATTCATGTTGTGCTCCCCCACCCTCCCAACCAATCTAACAGGTAGGAGCAGTTCCCTTCTTCCCCAATCCCTCATCTTGCTGGTTAGACCATAGATGTGATGGCTGAATTCAGCAGCCATACTGAAACAAAGAATAAGATCTTTGGTTTCATGATTTTATGGAACTGTCCTTCCAACCCTAAACTACCTACCTCCTAATGTATTTTATATAAGATAAACTTTTCACGGGGTGTAGAGGCTTATGCCTGTAATCATAGCACTCTGGGAGGTTGAGGCAGGTGGATTGCTTGAGCTCAGGAGTTCAACACCAGTCTGAGCAAGGGGAAGATCCTGTCTCTAAAAATAGCCAGGCATTGTGGTGGGTACCTATAGTCCCAACTACTTGGGAGGCTGAGGCAAGAGCATCACTTGAGCCTAAGAGTTTGAGGTTGCTGTGAGCTAAGATGACATGGCACTCTATCAAGGACCACAAAGTAATAATAAAATAAAATAACTTTTCTTCCACACCCCATTGTCTTACTTTGAGCTGCTATAACAAAATACCTTAGACTGGATAATTCATAAGTAACACATTTTCTTTTTTTTTTGAGACAGTCTCACTATGTTGCCCTTGGTAGAGTGCTGTGACATCATAGCTCTTAGCAACCTCAAACTTGGGGGCTTAAGTGATTTTCTTGCCTCAGCCTCCCAAGTGGCTGGGATTACAGTCGCTGCCACAATGCCCAGCTATTTTGTTGTTGTTGTTGTTGTTGTCATTGTTGTGTAGCAGTCCCAGGCCAGTTTGAACCCACCAGCCTCAGTGTTATGTGGCTGATGCCCTAACCACTGAGCTACAGGGCTAAGCCATAAGTAACAAATTTATTGCTCCTACTATAGAGGCTGGGAAGTCCAAGATCAAATCACCAGCAGGTTTACTGTCTGGTGAGGGCTCATCCTTCATAGATGGCAGCTTCTCATTGCATGGTCACTTGGTGGAAGGGCAAAAGAGGCAAATAAGCTCCTGTAAGCCTTTTTATAAGGGCACTAATCCCTGGTGGGCTCTGCCCTCATGATCTAAACAGAATATCCCAAACTAGACAATCTACAAGGAAATGGAATTTACCAATGGCCTTACTGTGTGATACTATCACATTGGAGATTAGATTCCAAAATGATTTTAGGACACATTTAGACAATAGCACACATCGCCCACAGCTATCATGTAACTAAGGGGGAGAAGCTTGGGAGGAGCAGGGTGGTGGAGAGATGGGATTTTATTAAAAGAAGCTGGAACCAACCCCATTAGTGTTACTAATTGAGGGAATGAAATTGGCCAGTTGTACTTTCAAGAATAAAAAGAGAGCAAGAGGCCCAGTACTTACAATCTGGAAAAGAATGTTGGAGACTTCAGCACAAGCAAGACAGGGTGTGGATTCCCACCCTGTGGCACCACTGTTTTTCCTACCAAATCATGTTCTCAAGTCCAACCCTCTCATTAGAGTACAAAGGGTAATATTTTGGACACCATTTGGAAAGCACATTCCTGGGAGAAGGGAATTGTTTTTGTTTTGTGTGGTTTTTGGCATATAAGCAAGTTATTATCAGAACTAATCGCCAATTACATCCTTCGTTGCTTCTGGCCTATCATCCAACATCTCTAGTTAGCCAATGAATGGTGACAGGTGCTCTGGCAGAGACCTAGGACCAGTCAATAATTACTTGGATCAGCATCTACAATATTGTTCCAAATTGCAAGCTAATTTCCCTATTTCCTTGAGGTTATGGGAAGAAATTTTACATTTGTGAGTGTGTTGAATTCTGTGGAACTGGACGAACCCCACTTAAAGTTGCTCTCCATCTGCTGCTGAGCCTGGGTGACTAGAGCAGCTGATGACTAGAGTGGCTAAGAGCAAAGCCTCTGGAGGCAGACTACCTGGTCCCCTCAGTCAACTGGCTGCCCTTAGGCAGGTAACTGCACCTCTGTATACCTGTTCCCTTCTCTGTAACATGGGAGTAATAATAGTACATTCCTTAGAGGGATTCTGAGAAGGCTAAATGAAGCAATACACAGAAGAGAACTAGTAAACACTTAATAGATGTTAGTAATTATTACTACCATTGCCCTCCTGCAGAATTTATAGGCATTTAGATATGGACCCAGGCCAGGCATGGCTCATGCCTGTAATCCTAGCACTCTGGGAGGCCAAGGCAGGAGGATCCTTTGAACTCAGGAGTTTATGACCACCCTGAGCAAGAGCGAGACCTTGCCTCTACTAAAAATAGAAAAATTAGCTGGGCATTGTCATGGGTGCCTACAGTCGCAGCCCAGGAGGCTGAGGCAGGAGGATCACTGGAAGCCAGGAGTTTGAGTTTGCTGTGAGCTAGGTTGACACTACTGTACACTAGGCTCTAGTGAGACTCTCTCAAAAAACAAAAAAACAAACAAACAAAAAAAACCAAAAAACAAAACCATGGACCCAATGTTGAGATCTTAATCTCCAGCCAGTGATTTCTCTCTTCTCCATTCCCCTCTGAGGCAAATCATCTTAGCCCTTAAGCACAGCCTGCCTTATACAAACATGTGCGTACCCCGGATTGCTAACAGGACTGCATTCCCCTTTAGGATGAAGACCAGAACTAATCTGGTGGACGATGAAATATTTTTCCAGGCATATTATTCAGAATGATTTTATTTTTAAGCATTATATATACATTTATAAGTGTACAAATGTATTTTATGTATGTGGATCACGTAGCTCTTTAAGGACAACATTAAGTGCCTACTGAAAATTGTTTTTTACAACAGTAAAGTTTAAAAAGTACCACACATCAACTTAGGAGACTAAAATTATACATTGATATAGGTTTTCATAATCCAGAATAGAACTCTTACCCTCTCTGCCCTCCCCATTCCTAAGTGGTCACCAGAGGATAGAAAGCTGTCATCAGTCAAGGACAGAGCTTCAGAGTGCAGGCACCCAGACTGCAATGGGGACAAGGGAAGAGCATCAGACATAAAGGCACTTCGATAGTTGACAACAGCCTTGCCACAAGCCAACTGCACCTTCCTTCACCCAGAGTGGGGATGTCCTGGCCACTGAAAAAGTGAAAGGCCTCCTGCTGCTGACTTCTTGGCAGGGAATTCAGACTCCTTGCCTCACAAGAACATCAGAAAGGTCCTCTGTTCCTTCCAGCTTTAGATTCTGAGGAAAAACCAAAACACATGGACTCCGATACACTGAGAATGAATCCTAACCCAAATTCAATTGAGGAAACCAGGCAGTGACTACAGAAAATGAGATTATGTCCCATGATCATACATGTAAGGAAAAGTATATCATAGCAAATATAATTTGAATGATGAAACTGCTTCGCAATCCTTATCATTCACAGGAAAATAGCAAAAAGCAAGTCTTTTCTGGCTCTGGTTCCTGTAATACTCTACCTGTAAAAGGCCTAAGATGAGCGATCTGCCCTGAAATAGCTAAGGGAAGCAGATGGGGAGGCCACCAGAAGCCGCAAAATATAGGTACCATAATCCTTATACTTGAGGGATGTTCCAAGACCTCCAGGGGGTGCCAAAGAAAGTACCAAACTCCTATACATACATACCTTTGATAAAGGTTAGAAATTAAGCACAGCAAGAAATTAACAAAGATAACTAATAAAATGGAACAATTAAGTAAAATAAGGATGACTTGAATATAAGCACTGCAATACTGTGAAACAGTTGATCTGATAACCAAGAAGTTACTAAGTGACTAAGGGGTAGGGAGTGTTGACAGTGTGGACAGGCTGGACAAAGGAACAATTCATTGCTGGACAAGATGGCAAGATTTCATCATGTTACTCAGAATAGCATGTGACTTAAAACATGAATTGTTATTTGATGAACTGTTCATTTAGTATTTTCAGACCACAGTTGATTATAGGGAACTGAAATCGCAGATGGTAGGGGAAGTACTACATATTAATCCCACCCACATCTGCTTCCTCCAGGCACCCACTCTCCCCTGCTACCCTGTGGCCCCATCCATCATTATATCCCTGCATCTGCCCCCTCTCCCTAGTCTCTGCACAGGCCTTTTCCCCACACTCCAACTCTTTCTCCCATCCAGAAACTCTCTTTACAAATCCCAGGCAGTTTCCCTCAGGACTAAGCAGCAGGCTTCTGACTAACTTCACCACCAACCCCCTCTCCTTACTCTACATGGGAAGCAGATGGGCTGGGTTGGTGCATAACATCCACTTGCCCTCTTCCTGGAGCACCTGCTTGTGCTGCTCAAGGTGGACAGCTCAGATCCCACCTTGTACATTTTCTGCAACTCGGGTTCCAGAAGTTGCTCAGGTTTGGCTACTTAGTCACACACTGCTGGCATGCACAACTGTGGAGGCAGAGGGCCCCATGCCCATCACTGGACCTGAAGCCCCATCACACTGCATATCTGAGGGTGAGATTGTTACCAGAGTGGTGGAGTAAAAGTCCAGATAAGAGTGAAAAACTGAGAGAAGGCAGGCCAAGAAAAGGTCAAGTTCTCATATGAAGTGCTGAGAATATTTATCTTGGCGGTTCTAAGCTTTGAGTTATCACAGATCCCTGTAGATTATCATGGTAAATCTTAAATAGCTCAAAGTCAGGCCTCAGTAATGGTCTCAGTGCTCCACCCAGTAAGTTATGGGTTTTAGCTATCCCCCATTCTCCAAATGCTGAGTTCTGGGGCCCTTAAAAAGAGACCTGATCACAGCAAAATGAACAAGCCCACATTGCTCCGGAGGGCAGGAGAGCAGAGGTGGAGTCAGAGTAGCAAGAACTTTAGGGAAGCCACAGAATCACTAATGTTTCTTAGCAGTGCTGACCTACTCAGACTTATTAAGAACCAAGTGAGGGGAATGAAGCTGTTCTCTCATATGAAAATGGCAGGTTTCTGTGGAGACACACAGCCCAGGGCAGGGTTTCTGAGCTTTGGAAGCACCCTATGCTTTAGGAGACTGATGTGCTAGAACACCAGCATCTATGCCCACAAAGATGGTGTAAGAATGAGATTCCAGGCCTCACCCCAACCACTTCACAGCAATACTTCAAAAGTCAGACAGATGGAAGGCCTGCGTGCTATCTACCTCAGATGGAGACTGCTCAGCAGAGCCACTTGTGAATTTGTCAGGATAATGATAACAATATATATTTTTATTTTATTTTTTCTAGTCATTTTTTTTCATTTTTTTTCCTTTTATTAAGTCATATACACATAGATCATGAATACATTTATGCATTTGTGGGGTACAATGTGCTGATTTTTTATACAATTTGGAGTGCTTATATCAAACTAATTAATTAAGCTAATTAATATAGCTTACACCTCATTTACTTAATTATTGTGTTAAGACATTTATATTCTAATAGTCATTCTTTCTTCATGTAGTTTGTATCTGACATTGGACATATCAGGATGTGTCAGGTATGGGACTACCATCTCCATAACCATGGACAGGTGTTAAGTACCCACCACCCTTGCCTTCAAGGGCTTCTGAACAAAGCAGGTCATGTCTCCAGTGTCAGCCACTGCCTTCCTACTTCCGATCAGCTGCCATATGAGTTCACCATTCATTCCTGGGTTGACAACTATCTGCAGTGGCTCTGAGACATAATCACTCCCTCTTGGGAGCTAAGTTGGACTCTTGTTCAGGACTTAGTTTTGAATACCCATACTGATGGTTAGAGGCCCTATGGTTAGCTCAGAAGTCAAACTCACACAGCACTTGGTTCTGGCTCTGTGGTTCTTCTGTACCTATTTCTAGCACAAATCAAACCTAGCTTCTGCTAACTGGACAGTATCTTTTTCTTCTTTAGTGAAGTCATGAGCTAAAGAATGGGCAAGAGAAAAACTGGTCCCTGATTCCCACTGGTAGGTCACTTGGTTTGGCTAGTGGCTCTGCTGCACAGGCCATCCCAGTCCTATAAGGGAACCTCTTTCCTAAGCAGAGGTTGACCTGGGAAATGAAGCAAATTCTCACTGCTCCCGACTTCATTTTGAGGCCAGAGGTCACCTGTTGCTGTGTGCAAAATCCTGAGCATTTCTACCAACAGCCCACTTTGGCTACTATTCCTTTGAAATCCTATCTAATGAACCTTTCCAACAGCACACCAGCATTCAGACAGGCACCGCACTCCAGGACCTGCCCCTGCTTCCAGGGTAGGGTATTTGTCCCAGAACAGGCTTAGAGTCTATTGCAGTGGTGCACGCAGCAGCCATGACACCCTAACCCATAGCCTTCCTTCTACTGCAAGTACCAAGGTCTGCATCGTGTGCCAGCTAGCTGGAGACCTTAAAGGGCACCAAGTGTCCAGTAGTGTCCAAATGTATGGACTCGTACTGCCTGCCCTCACTGCGGTGACCTATGCAGTGCTACCTAAGTGAGGCTCCTGAGAAGGTGGGTTCCCCTTTCCTCTCTCAATAACCATCCCACAGCTGCATAGTTGTGAGCTGGCCTGGCACAGGAGCAGCCCGCCACACTGATCCACCTGGCACCTTTGGACTCTCCTTCCTTCTGACAAATAGCTATATTTCCAAGACTTTTTTTTTTTTTTTTTTTGAGACAGAGCCTCAAGCTGTCACCCTGGATAGAGTGCCGTGGCATCACAGCTCATAGCAACCTCCAATTACTGGGCTCAAGCGAGTCTCCTGTCTCCGCCTCCCAAGTAGCTGGGACTATAGGCGCCCGCCACAACGCCCGGCCATTTTTTGATTGCAGACGTCATTGTTGTTTGGCAGGCCCGGGCTGGATTCGAACCCACCAGCTCAGGTGTATGTGGCTGGTGCCTTAGCCCATTGAGCCACAGGCACCGGGCCATATTTCCAAGACTTTCTTCACTGCTCTTGACAACTCCACTTTCCTGGCCATTGCCCCCACATTTTACTACTCTCTCATCCTTTCATCCTCATCTTTCTTCTCTCTTTTCCTCTCATGTTTCCCATGTATTCTGACTTTGGCACTGGCAAGCTTTAGTCCTTAAAGTCTTTGATACTCAACAAAGTAAGAGCACTTTATGTTCTCAGGTGTGGATCTAACTAGTCCCAATTACATCATCTAATATTTCTTATTTGGGTCCTCTTTACTATTGTCATTGCTAATCAAACCTGGTGGCCTTTTTCTAAGTTATTTTTAGGTACCTGGTTAATCTTTTGGGTTGAAGGTATTGCATAAATCACTATATTTAAGATATCCCACGGTAGCCCATGACAGACATAACAAAAAGTTCAAATGAGTTGATACAGATAGGGAACACTCAAATGCTCTCATGCTTACCATAATTACCTACCTTTTCATTGGCTAAATGCAGAAGACAGGCAAAAGCCAGAGGTATAGAGAGGTTCTGAGCCATGACAGTGGGCAGGCTGGAAACAAAGGGGCAAGTATTTAGCTAGGTCACTGCAAATCTAAGAACAAAAGTTCATTCATCGAGTATGACTAATACATATACAATGACTACATGAATGAAAAACAAATATTTCAGATAAATTTTATAAGCAGGTTTTTCTAGTTTCTTATTTGGATATAAGAAAACTCATGTTGTACTCCAGCCATCAAGCATAAAAAAGTACATTATCAATGCAGAGGGGGAAAAAGAAAAGCTGCAACAAGTGTTACATAAAACAGATTGCGTGCTGAGCTCAGCTGGGATACAGAGCAGAGGCAGTGAACACCCTCTCTGGCCCCACGTCTGCCAGCATGTACCTTTTCTGCAGGTCCTTTGCGAGCTCGCTGAGCATCTTCTTGTCAGCCACCTCCATCGGAGCCCCTTCTTTTCCAGTTCCACTGGGGTTTGCCTAACAGAATCACAACTACAGGTCAGGCATTTAGATCTAGTTTACTTTTTTTTTTTTTTTGAGACAGAGTCTCACTGTGTGGTCCTCGGTAGAGTGCCATGGCATCATAGCTCATAGCAACCTCTAACTCTTGGGCTTACGTGATTCTCTTGTCTCAGCTTCCCAAGTAGCTGAGCTTACAAGCACCTGCCATAATGCCTGGCTATTTTTTGTTGTAGTTTCATTGTTGTTTAGCAGGCCTGGGCTGGGTTTAAACCCACTAGCCCCTGTGTGTATGGACAGTGCCGTAACCACTGAGTTACAGACGCTGAGCCTAGAGCTAGATTTGAAAGCACGACAAGAACTTACAAAGTTGTACTACCATAAAAGAAAAGTCTATACCCAAATCAAATGAAAACAATTTCTTAGCTATTCTTTTTTTTTAAGGAAAAGGATCTATAAAAGGCCCCAATGCCTCAGCCCTGGATTATGACACTGACATTTACTGAGTTATGGTTAATATGCATATCAATGACCAGTAGAATCCTAAAAAAAGGGATATTGCAAAGAGGTTTCTAGGTCCTCCTGGAAAAACAACAAAAAGCTAGTAACAAAAAGCCATGACAATTTATAGTTTCAACTAGGCTATACAGTTAAGGAGCACAAAGTTCATATTTAAAACTAAACTGAAAACTTCTAAACAAGGATCAAAAATATTTTCATACAGGAAACGAGAAAATATCATGAATGGTATGTCAATCAGGTTGATAAAATATCTCAGATTGCATGTGAAGCCCCCACACTGTAACCCATGGTTGAACTAATGTACACAACTATGATTCAATAAAAAAAAAAAAAAGAAGTCAACACAAACCACCCTATGACAACAATAAAAGCCAAAAGATATGGGAAAGCAATAAAAGTCAGAAGCCAGTGAATATCACATTAAATAGAACAAAAGAAAAAAAAATCAGCTAGGAACTGTCACAACTAAACCATAACATGGAAGAGTTGAAAAGGATTTTTTAAGTGGTAAGGAATATGTACCAAGAAAATGTAAACCAGAGAGAGCTAGTATCCTACCTTAATATTGTCAAAATACCCTTTAAGGCAAAAGCATTATTAGGAAATACAATGGTCATTACTTAATGATAAAAAGAGAAATTTATCAGAAAAAAA
Organism: Arctocebus calabarensis; assembly: GCA_963573935.1. NCBI lineage: Eukaryota > Metazoa > Chordata > Mammalia > Primates > Lorisidae > Arctocebus > Arctocebus calabarensis. Next base: position 10,208 of record CAUYON010038328.1, read on the forward strand.
AGTCCTGAACTTGTATGCACCTAACAGCACTGCCTCAAAATGTGTGAAGTAACTATTAACAAAATTATATGACTATAAAATAAAGCTGAAAAATCTACCATCATAAGATATTTTTAACACATCTCCCTCAGCAATTAATAAAATATTAAAACTTGAGTGCAGTATATTGAAGTATAAATATAAATTCTGTTAACAATTTTATAGAGGACTATTACAAAATTACAAAAATGTGACAAATTATTCTATTCATTTGAGGGTGGCAAACTATTGTAAAAAGACAGTATTAAGACAAGAAATATTAACCAAAATTTTATGTTAAGAAAAGTATACCCCCCAAAATGGGTATATAATGAATAGATAAATGGTGAAGTAGGAAGCAGAGAAATCTGCCTTCCCAATTGAACTGGCAGAATTTGTCTGATGTAACAATTTTGGAAAGCTGGAGTATATTAAAAGTTAGCAATTTTTAGGCTGATCTTCAGTATGGAAACAGTTTACAGCTATCAAGAACAATACAAACAAAACAAAAATTAAAAAAATAGTAGCCTGGTTCAGCACGTGTAGCTCAAGCAGCTAAGGCGCCAGCCATATACACCAGGGCTGGCAGGTTTGAATCCAGCCCGAGCCTGCCAAAACAACAATGATCACTACAACCAAAAAATGGTCAGGTATTGTGGCAGGCACCTGTAGTCCCAGCTATTTGGGAGTCTGTGGCAAGAGAATCACTTAGGCCCAGGAGTTGGAGGTTACTGTGAGGTGTGATGCCATGGTACTCTACCCAGCTTGAGGCTCTATCTCCAAAAAAAAAAAAAAAAAAAATAGTAGCCATAGGGAAGGAGAAGAAACTGATTTCCATGGCTACAACATTATTTGATTCAAATGTCCAGTTTTCAACAAAAGTCACAAAGCACATATAAACAGGAAAGTATGTTAGCTGGGATCAGTGCTTCACACATGTTATCTCTGTGCTTTGGGAGTCTGGAGGGCAGGAGGGAAGATTGCTTAAGGCCAGGAATTCAAGACCAGCATGGGCAACGTAACAAGACCCTGTCATTACAAGAAAATTTTTAAAAATTAGCCAAATATCTCTGTGAATATTGATGGAACAATCCTTTAAAAAAAAGAATACTAGCGAACTATCAGCAACAAAATACTTGCAATATTAACAAGACTATAAACCATGACCAAGTGGGATTTATTGCTAGACTACAAGGATGGTTTGTCATACAAAAGTCATTCAATGTAGTATGCTACATTAACAGAATGAAGAAAATATTCATGTGATCATTTCAACTGATGCAGAAAAAAACATTTGACAAAATTCAACACCATTTCATTTCTTAAAAAATCAACAAACCAGGATTAGGAGGAAACTACCTCAACATAGTAAAAGCCATATATGCAAAGCCCACTGTGGCCATCATACTAAACGGTGAAGATCAAAAAAGCTTCCTCTAACATCAAGATCAAGACAAGGATGTCTCCTTTCACCACTTCTCTTCACCCAAATACTTCAAGTTCCAGCTAGGGCTATGAGGCAGGAAGGCAGGGAGGGAGGGAAGGAAGGAACTCCAACTGGAACAGAATAAGGAAAATTATCTCTGATTACAGATGATATGCTCTTCTACATAGAGAACACTAAAGATTTCACATTAAAAAACTTGTTAAAACTAATAAACAAATTCAGTTAAAGTAGCAGTGTATGTACTGAGTCATTGTATCTCAAAACTTTCATAGTGACCCACAAAAATCCATTTCATTTTTATACATTAATAACAAGTGGTCTTTAAAAGGAAATTATGAAAAAATTTTATTTATAATAGCATTAAAAATAATAAATTACTTAAGTATTAACTGAGGAGGTGAAAGACTTACAGAATGAAAACTAAAAACCATTGCTAAAATATATGTTAAATGACATAAATAAATAAAAAGGCATCTCATGATCACAGACTAAAAGACTTACTATTAAGATATCAATACCAGCCAAAGTAATATACAGATTCAATGCAAACCTTACCAAAATCACAATTTCCTTTTTTGCAAAAATAGAAAAATCCATCCTAAAATTCATATGAAATTAGTGATGTATCACGAGAATGGAAAAGCAAGTATCCAATGTACTCAATACTAATATGAAACTAGTAGATGAATAACTAAATGCCCACATGAGAGAACAATTGAATTAAACTCAAGTGGGAGGGAGGGGAAGATGGAAGAGAAAAGAGGAGGGGGAAGTAGATTTGTAAGCTCTCACCTAATGGGCACAGTGTAGGGTATATGGCACACTACAACTTGGACTTTACCTAATAAATGCGAACAATGTAACTTAATCATTTGTACACTAATATTAATCTGAAATTTTTAAAAATGTGTTTATTATAACACAGATGGGCAAATAATAAGCAAGAAAAAGAAATAAAACTTTGGGCAATTAATTTAAAAGGCAAAATGAAATCTTAATTCCTCTCAACAAGTAATATTATTGCTTTAATTGTGCATACTCAGAATAACTAGGCCAATAGGGGCTATTAATTAGGTGAAATGTCAACTTGAATTCTGGAGAGGTGCTGAACTTATGCAAAAAAATCCATCCCTTAAGTGATGTGGAAAAATCTAACAATATAATGAGCTGAATAAATTCGGAGGTCACTCCATCTTCCAGTCACTTAGTCACTGAATTGCAGTGAAGAGGGCAAGAGAGAAATGATTTGTAAAAATAATTAACCATAAACTATGTAGTAGAGATAAGTGAAAAGGAGGCTGGAAATGGAAGCAGCTTTATCCAGGGCTTTAAGCCAACTCCTCCTGTGCATAGGAAATTTATCATCACACAAAAGCCCCAGATACAAGGTTTACCATTCTTCCTTTTTATCCATCCATCTCTCTGACTCCTCTACTTTCCTTTTTCTATTGATAAACTTCATGAACACACATACAAACCTAGACAACTCTCATTGTCTCCACAATGGTTTCCACCTTCTGGTTTCGCGAACAGATTTCTCTGACCAGCTCCTTTCTCAAGGCATAATTAGAACACATTCTTTCTTGCACAACTAAATTCTTTTAAAGTAAAGCACATACTATAAACTTGAATCACAAGGGCAAACTCTTTGCTTAGTTGTTTTTCAAATAGCCAGATCTATATAAAATAAAGACAAGAACAATATTTGAGAAAGTTGCCCATGCAAACTCATATCACAATAGAATACTTTAAGAAGAATAAATCATAAATTTACAATGTTTCCTTAATTTATTCTTTTAGCCTACTTGTGGTGGATATTTTCAGAGAATAGTTTGTATAAGAATAATATGTTTATTAGTTCAGGAAATATGGAAATATACTTTATTGTTATTTTGAAGTAATTTAAAAGGCTATCAAGAAACCCTTAACCTTTTAGAGGAAGGTCATTTATTTAATGAAAACATAAGTTAATAGACAACTTTGGAGATTTTTTAAGGTAATTAAGCATTGTGTAGAAAAATATCTTTTATATTTTTAGATATAATATCAATCAATATTCTTGCATTCAAACGGCTTCAATCACTTCCTAGTATAAACTAAAGCAAGTTATGTATTACAATCTAGAGTAAGGAGACAGGAACAGCCATCTACTGAAAACCATCTACGGATGTGACTGTAAGTGCTTTGTCTAGTAAATTGTTTTAATATTTTCTTCTCCAGAAATGTATATATGAATTACAACTTATTACCTAATTGTACAACATAAAACTGCATGTGCTTCTGTTTAGAAATTTTATTCACATCCAATCTAATCATGAGTTGCATTTAAAAATCTGTTTTAAAATGTGGCCTACATAAATGTCAGTTATAAAACTGTAAAAGAAAAACCTATGTAAACAAAAGGCATTTTAATATGGCTCAAGACTAAGTCAAATGTTATGCTATATAAACTTACTTTGGTTTAATTTCATCTGTGGCATTTCATGATTAATTGAAATGTCACAACAACAACAAACATTAAACATTAGATGGCTGGCCTGTAATCAGCTATCACTTATGAGAGTTACTTGTACCAAATGCTTCATCCACAGTAAAACAAAACAAAACAAACACCCCCTCAAAAAAACCCCAAGCTTGACAATATGCTATCAACCTGCATTTCTATCTAGCATCTGAGCATTTGGATCAAGACAAATGTGCCTCTTTTTGCTTATTTTATCTTGTTTATTTATGTCCCAATCACTGTGTTCTCTATAACTGTGTTAAATGTGTTCAGTAGACTCACTTGTGTGTTCATTGTGTCACTACATAAGGGGCTTTTGAAGGAACACTTTGATTATGGCGGAGAATTATTCTTTTTATTTATCATTTTCCTCTCCAAGGAACATGTCAGAAGTTCTTTCTTCCCTCAGCTTAAAAGCTGACTTAGGCTAGCCTACTGACTCACTCTGCTAAATAGAAGGGGATTGAACAGGCAGAGCTCAAACTCCCAAGAAAAAGTCTTCTAGACAGTAGAAAATTCAGTTTGAAGCTAGAGAAGATGCAAAAACAAATTGTGGTCAAACAAGAGGGGTGTGGAGGTGTAAATCCTGCAAAATTGCCTGGACAAAATGCCATCCAGCATGTCACTGGCTTTTACAGGTCAGTGGCTCCACAGGAGTAACTCAAAATATGGAAGGAAAACACCCAGTGGATGGCAACTCTGTTAATTTATGCAGAAAACAAGGCAGTATAGAAATTGCAGTACCTAAGCATATTCATAGATAATAAAACAGGAACATCCCTCACCCATCCCCTCAGGATGGAGGCATTCCTTCCTCCAGCTGCTGGGAGTTTTGCCTACTGATTGGACACACCTGAGCCCTTTCTCAAAAATGGCCTTGTGCTACAAGGAGCTTCCTCTCCCCCATGACTCTGCAAGGCAAGGTATAAAGCTTTTATCCTCATCTCCACAACTGTGCCTCCACTTGGGGCAGTTGCTGGGGTTGTCCCAACTCACACATGCCTGTGGGTTCAGCTGAGGTCTCCAGTGCTGCTGCACTGCAGTTTGGCTTCACTTCTGCCCATGCTGCTTTCCACCTCCTTATAAATCTTTTCTCTTAAAAGCACTCCCCCAACAAATCACTCCTTTGCTTAAAATATGTTTCTCAGTGAGTCCAACCTAGAAAATATGATGCCAGGAATAGTGCTGGGAAGCCAACTTAAACATGGGACTTTTAAACTGCATAACTTGTCTAAAAAGAAGATACCATCACCGATGATAGGAAGAAAGGTAATAAGACCTACCATGCAGTCAGAAGCAAAAATGACAGCCTTCACATGTGATGGGCTGGGGTAGCAGGTACAATACACAGGCATCTGAGAGGTTGAAGATAAGTCATACACTATAAATAAGGACATATCACAGAGCTACAAGAGCCAACCTGGAAGAGTTTCAGTGGCCAAAGGTGAATTAATTTGAGCAACAAAATATGTCATACATGGTATAAGTAGCATAACCAGCATATAAAATACAGGTGGGCTTGAATAGAAGCTTCTCTGAAGAAAATAAGCACATGGCCTACAAATACATGAAAAAACACTCATCATCTTTAATCATCAGAGAAATGCAAATCAAAACCACTTTGAGATATCATCTAACTCTCGTAAGAGTGCCTCACATAACAAAAATCCCAAACTACAGATGTTGACGTGGATGTGGAGAAAAGGGAACACTTCTGCACTGCTGGTGGGAGTGCAAGCTAATACATCCCTTTTGGAAAGAAATATGGAGAAAACTCAGGGATGTAAAAGTAGACCTGCTGTTCGATCCTGCAATTCCTCTACTAGGTGTATATCCAAATGACAAAAAAAAATCACTTTATAACAGAGATATTTGTACCAGATTGTTCATTGCAGCTCAATTCATAATAGCTAAGTCATGGAAGAAGCCCAAGTGCCCATCAACCCATGAATGGATTAATGAGTCATAGCATATGTATACCATGGAATATTATGCAGCCTTAACACAACTGGAGACTTTACCTCTTTTATGTTTATATGGATAGAGCTGAAACATATCCTACTTAGTTAAGTATCTCAAGAATGGAGGAAAAAGTATCTAATGTATTCAGTACTATTATGAAACCAATTTACAATCATTCACACTTTCGTATGAAGAATAGATCACAACTATGGCCCAGGATGAAGGAAAGGGGATGGGGAGGGGGGAGTTTAGATGGAGGGAGGGTGAATGGTGGGATCACACCTATGGTGCATATTGTAAGGGTACATGTCACGTCTATTAAGTATAGAGTATAAATGTCTTAACACAACAATTAAGTTAATGAGGTGAGGGATATATTAACCAGTACAATGTACACATTCCAAATTGTATATGAAATCAGCACAGTGTACCCCATAAATGCATTAATGTATACATGATCTACCTCTTTATGATTTAATAAAAAAAATACATGTTCATGAGTCAACACTGTTATAAATAAATGATTAAATAAATAGACGAAAAAGAAAAGACAGATCTCCCTACAGAAAGGTTTCGAATCATTTATGGTGCTATTTCCCCCTCTAAGAAGTAGAATTTAACTTCCCTACCACCTCATCCTCCTATCTCCCCAGGTTGTCAAAACAAAGATAGGCACCATGCATCAGTCTTCCCACCAAAGACAATCTTTGTTTCTTTCTCACTGTTCTTAGGGAGACAAAACACCACCTTTAGGGGAGACTTAGCTCCAGTATTAAAAAAACCATGCGAGGCTGAATTAACAAGAAAAACACAGCACTCAAAAACCAAGCAAAATAGGGGCTTTTGCATGCATGATGCCTAAGCAAAGGCTAAGATTCCAGAATGAAGTACAGCTTGCAGCTGTAGCCTTTGCAGGCCAGTAAACAAACAATTTTGTGAAGAATCCCAAAATAGGTGAGAAACAAGGTCCAACCTTCTCTTTACTCTGAACTATTTATATTCCCTGCCTCTCATAAGGTAAAATACCTAAGCATAGCTAGTGAGACATGATTTCCTCATCTTGAGACAGTGTGTAAAGTTATCGGTCATTTGGAGATGCAGTGCTGTCAATGGGCAATGGGACAGGCAGAGATTATGGGTGTCCAGAAACAGCAGAGTCCAGGATCCTTCCTTTCTTTAGGTTCTTGTATATGCTTTGTCTAGCTTGGTCCTTGACTGGTTCTCCAACCCTCTAGAAGATCTTTTCACTGCCTAGTGTCCTTTTACTAAATTCCTTTCTGCTTAACCTAACAAGAGCAAAAATGAAAACCTTTTACAGAGTGGAAGTCACAAAAAAAGAAGAAAAGATCCAATTAGAACCAATACAGAGACTTTCCTACATCAATAAAGATCGCTAGCTTAAGTTATAAAATAAATTAAATTTAGTATAGGAGAAGGTCCATTCCAAATGGCAACTTCTAGAAAGAATGGTGCCAAAACACAGATACAAACTACAAGGACAGAACTGAATAATCTCAGTCACAGAAAGTGAAAAGAGAAAAAGACCTCCATGGGAACTCTTCCTAAATAGGCCCACTGGCTGAATTTTATGTTTGACCTTACAAAGAGCAAATTACACATTGTCATCATAGGCAAGTCATAACTTGTAATGACTATCTGAAACTGAAGCATTTCTCATGCCTTATCTGATTGATTGACGTCCTAGCTGAATTCTGTAGAACACAATAAAATTAGGATAGAATTAATGATTTTGAACTAGACTCCAATAGGAATTAAAGTCTGTAATGCTAATAACTGATGTTATAAATCAGTAATATAGTAAATCTTTCTAACAGATAATATAAAAATTGAGAACTAAAAAAGAGAACTGGAAAGTTTATCTCAAACACCCTCCTCCATCTTCCGCCCCACATCTGGGTCAGGTGGATGCAATGCAACATCTAAGCAAGCTGATAAGAAAACCCAGAAACTGCCCCCTTCGCTGATCGCAGGAAGTTCACAACACACAGGCCCCAACCCATGCACACCAGAACCTAAACCAGCCTCGTCCTGAATCACAATGAATCCCAAACTAGTCTTCTTTCCCTGCTCTCTCAAGCCATTTTTGTCCTGCTTAGGAATCTGCCCTTTTCTCCCCAGTAAGCCTCATTATTTGAATTATAAGCATTTTCATGCCCTCAGGGTGCATGTATGGTGTAGTCAGTCGTGACATCTGAAGCTAATCTGGGTTTTGTAGTATGTCACTCCACAGGGTGACAATAATTGGTGCAGAAGCCAGACATGTAGATGGTAACTCCCACCAGCAGCGGCCTTTCTTCTCTTGCTCTAGCGTGCTAAGTGGCCTGCTCTCTGCTGGAGAGCATGCACTTTGAGCCATTGCCTGCTGGCTAGCTTGTGCTTTGAGCTGTGTGACTCTGTACTAAATTTGCTAAGTCATTCCAAGCTTCTGTTATGTATATAACTGACTTACATCAGAAGTTTCACTATTTGACACAGAAGGACAGAAGTATTGGATCAAGGACATCCTCAAAAGTGGCTCTGGATTATGCATCTTGGCCTAGACCTATCTCTGTGTCTCAGATTAAATCATGTATCCTGATGCAAAATATAAGCCAAGAGTGACACTAGGCTCAGGAGAAGGATTCTTACCTTGAGACTATTGGGTATATGCTTCAACCAGGCTTTATAGACCCAGACACCCAGAAATCATATGGAAAAAACCTGCGCCACCCCATGAAATAGCCAAAGGGTTAATTCAAACTTCAAAATTGCTGGGATCCAGCTCGGTGCCTGTGGCTCAATGGGCTAAGACGCCAGCCACATACACCTAAGCTGGCAGGTTCGAATCCAGCCCGGGCCCGCCAAACAACAATGACGGCTGCAACCAAAAAATAGCTGGGCGTTGTGGCGTACACCTGTTGTCCCAGCTACTTGGGAGGCAGAGGTAAGAGAGTCGCATGAGCCCAGGAATTGGAGGTTGCTGTGAGCTGTGATGCCATAGCACTGTACCCAGGGTAACAGCTTGAGGCTCTGTCTCAAAAAAAAAAAAAATTGCTGGGATCCTTAAACCCTATAAGGTAATGAGTGATGTGAAGGAAGTCCCCACCCTTAATATACTGATTTTATGCTCTCTGAAGTGAGACACTTACATACATGAGCAGGGTAGAGAGAACCTACTTTCTACTGAAGCATAAACAGTAATGAACATAACAAAAACAAAAATTAATATAGTAGATGGAAACAAAAAACTAAAATGAGTAGATCCATACTTTGATTCAACTTGAAATCCAAATTTTACTAAAAGAATTTATACAAACAAAAGAAACTAATCAGCTTTTGTGCTTCCATAATAGAGGTTTTGAATTAACTTTAATGCACATTGCAATGTACCAAGTGCCAAGCTTGAGCCTGTTGCCCCTAGAAAGCCCCACTTGAAAGTTGGGACCTTGGTGAGGTATAGGAAGTTGTATTTGAAGAGAGTTTGCACCGTTGTCAGAACTTATAAGAGTGCCAAAACTATTTGAATAAACAATGTGGTTTATGCTGGACATTTTCTTCCTTTCTGAGAGTCTTTAATTCTGGTACATGCCAGACAGAAGGTGCCTATATGCCTAGCTACCAATAAATACCTCAGGCTCTAGTGAGTATCCCTGGTAGACATGTCATCAAGATCTTCTGCTGTATGAATGGGGCAAGTCCTCTGGGACTCTACTGGGAGAGGACTCTCGGAAGCTTGTGTTTCATTTCTTTTGGATTTTGTTCCCTGGGCCTTCTCCTTTTGCTAATTTGCTTTATATCCTTTTACAATAATAAATCATTGCTGTGAGTATGATCAAATTTTGATTCCTACAAGTACTGCAAGTCTGGTGGTGGTCTTGGTAATAAGAGAGCGTAAACATGTCATTTATTCTTGTTTTAAAATGTTTCTATTCTTGGTACCTACTGATATAATGAGCTTCATGGTTAAGTTTCTCCTTTACACATTCTGGGTAAATGTTTCTAACAATATCTTCCCTGATAGATATGTAAATAAAGATAAAAACATTGACATAGACATACATATGCATATACATTTAGAAAGAGAAAGTAAATATAGAGGTGTCTGAGAGTAGATAGAATTCTCTGGGAATAGATCAAGAAACATCTTTTTGATTATGATAGTATATAGGGTAAAGCAAGTGGCATCACACTAATTAAATGTGGGATTTCATTTTGTAAAAGTTAAAAATATTTTTCATTACATAAGAATATCTGGTTTCCAGCATGTACTGACACACTTGGTCCTCACTGAGATGAGCTTGGCAGGCACGATTTCATAGAAAATAAATCTAAGTCTTCAAGGGGTTCACATGACAAGAGGCAAGCTTCTAAACTAACACTTAGGTGTCTAAATAGCCTATCTTCACTCCCTATGTCGAGCCAGACTTAATCAAATTTTTGATGGAAAGTTGTATTTCAAGATTATGGCACATTTTTAACTTCTTAGATGATGCCAAATACAATGAGGCATATAAAAAATAAAAGAAAAACTTAGCATGTTATTCGTGGCAGGTAAAAATTCTGACAGAGTTAAGGTATTCTGAAATTCTTTTATAGGACACATGCTAGTATGGTAAAGAGCTTCAAACCTTGAAACTATTTCTTCCTCTAAGGATTTTAAATCAAAAGTTTTAATTACATATTATTTTATTATATTTCTAAATGAGCTCCCCAACGATGTAAAATTCTAGGAGAAAGTCATCACCTTAATTTCTCCTCAAGAATTTTAAATATAGTTCCAGAAAATAAGAAATTATAGATGTGCTTTGAATTTAATTCCTATTCCATGTTAGGAAAATGCAAGGAAGAGTTCCAGGTTCTATATTGCAAGCAGGTCTGAAGGCCATTTCCATAGTGAGAGTAAACCCGTGGAGCATATGATACAGCCATCCCTGACCAAGTTCCAGTATCATTTCGAATGACCATAGAGAAATATACTTACTCCCAAGGCATTGAAAATCCAATTTACCTGGCTTCACTTGGTAGCATATCTTCTTTGGATTTGATGGATCACTTTCCCTGATTTTTTAAAAAATATGACTTTATGTGCAATAAAAACATATTGCGAATGTCACAATTTGTCTTGGTAATACAGAGCCCCTGAAGAGCCAGAAATAAGAATGGGCTCTCTCACACTGCTGCCCACATGTTTGTTTTCCTGGTGACTACAAATGTGTAAATATGTTTCAGAATGTAAAAATGATTTGAAGAAAAAGATACATAGGTGGTATTATTCTCAGGTATCTAAAAATGTTTTCTCATCCGTCAGCAACATCAATTACAACATGGGATCTGCCCTAAAAATCACTTAGACTAGCCTTGGGGATTATGTATAACCAAACAAAAAGTCTTCAGAGACACGCCAAGAATGGCATTCCTCACATGGCAACAAAACACACACACACATACACACAATATTGACGTGGATCTGCACAGTCTGACCCTGCCTGCCTTTCTAGCCCTATCTCCTTTCTGTTCTCACCTCACACTTTAATAACTCTGCATTGCTTATTATGTCTGTTTTAAAATGTATCCTGGATTTATTTTAATCAGTTATGGTAAGACATATAGACTTGGAAATGATTGTTATAAAGGAAGAAGTTTATATTTACAGATTCTTACAAAAAGCACAGCGTCTTGCGGAGCCAGCAGAGAAGGAGCAGGGTCAGTTAGGAGGTTCATGCAATTTTCGCTACCTGAAATCTCCCTTTGACATGCTTCTACTCTTTAACTTATTTTATAGTTTAAGACTTGGTTAAAATATAAATTCATCTCAAATCCTTGTCAGGTCATTCCTGCTATATCTAGAGTAGGAAACTGCCACTCCAGGGTACTCTCAAGATATCACAGGTGTATTTCTACCAGCTTTTTTGCTGTACAGTTATAAACGCCTGATAGCCACTGTACAATGAACTTTTTCAGGCAGAGAATACCTCTTAGTTAGATCTGTATCCCTAATGCCTTACACAGTACCAGGTACATGGTAGGCATTAAATATATGTTGGATGAATAAAGACAGATTCCCAGGTAAAATGAGGTTTTTCTCAACCTAGCTTTATGTCTTAGTTTGCGTTTGCGTCCTTCAAGAACAATGTCTACAGAACACAGTTTAAGTGCATATTTCAACTATAATAATTTTATTAAGTACGAGACTGTGCACAATTCAAAACAGCAATATCCAATAGTAATTCTATAAGGCCTCTAAATTTACTTTCTTTCAGAGAAAGCAAAATCAAAAATCTAAACAAATACTCCATACTTTACCATTTTCATTGTGAGTTTGCAAGGCAACTTAATGTTGCCCATTGACACCCCATGGAACTTTTGATAAGTTCAAACATTAAGATCCTAGTTAAATCCCAATGGGAAGAGCAAAGTCACATTTCCCTGATCCAAGTGAAAGTTTAATTTCTTTAAATTCTCATTCTCTCAAATACAACATTCATGTACCATTTAAACATTTCACTGCCCACATTCCCAACGACATCAATTTTATACCAATGAAATATTTTTAATGAGGTAAAATTTGGTTATAATACAACAATGGAATAACCATTCATATGGGACCAATATGCATGTGAGGTCATTAAGAAGAATCTACCTCAGGCCCACACCTGAAAAGGGGAGCCTTATTACATTAGTAAATGTTTACCAACTTTTAATCACATAGAAATAACTTTATAAACCATCCCAAAATCTAGACTTTTTTTTCAGTATCTATCACTATCTAACTTTTTTTTAGTATCTATCGCTGTTCATTTTACAGGTGGATAAACTGATACAGTCTGTGTTATAAAGTTAACATACTTAATAGGTCACTAACAATGCAGAAAAACAACTGACTTTTAATTGCAAGCATGGTTAAAATATTAAATATATAGGAACTAACTCTCTTGCACTTTGTAAAATGAGAAATACAACTATTTAGGATTTTATTTTATGAAAAATCATATGCATAATATGCTTTTCAAATTAAGGTCAAACCCACATGTTCATAGAATGCTTCCAAATTGTCAAAACTGAAAATAGCCAGGCATGATTTAGCAAAAAGCACTTCCCAGTTTTTAATCTTTAAGTGAGAAAAGTTACATTTATATGCTTTGAGTGATTACAAAAATATTTTCCATTGAGTACTCTGTTTCTTCTTTAAGGTCATTAATTACATTTTTAAATGGGAAACTAAGCATGTGAACTGTCAGAGTATTTATTACCATGTGACTTTAAATTACACCACTTAAATAAAATAGCACGTAACACAGAGAAGTTTGGTATATCTCTCTTCAAGGGAATGTTGAAAAGAATGAAAGAAACATATATAGATATATCCTGATAACCCTCTCTTTGTTACTAATTTTAAAAATAGACCATCTCTACTAATTTTACCTTAGAAAGATATTTTTATAAATAGTCTGTTTACATATGAGAGCATTTGTGAGAAACCGTGAGGATAAATAACTGGAATTATTGATCTATATTACTTATCAACCTAATACCTAAATGCATTAAAAAAATTAATATACTTCTGTATTAAGGAAATTGTACAAGTTTATTTTCCTTAGTATACAACTAATTTATGAACTATTTCTTTAAAACAACCCTTGATTTATTCACCTTTATTTTTAAGTAATTTAAGTTTCAGCAAGATATTACTACTTCAACAATTTTAGTCCCCAAATATGGTGTAATGACATCTAGTCAACATTTTTATTACCAAGTTTTACTGGCCGTTATAAAGTCTCTGCACTTTTAAATACTTGTTCAGTCTGCTTTATGTTTTATTAATGACCTTTCTTATCTGCTCAGTTAAGAATGGCAACTCTGGGAAAAGTGGTCTAAAAATCTAGACATGAGATAACTACAAAAGGCATGCAGAAGGAATATCACAATTTAAGTTCCATTTAACCATCTTATCAGAAAAATGTGAATTGGTAGGCTTTAGAATCTTTAACCAAAACCAATGCTAACACGAAAGCCAAAATTCAAGGAGGAGACTTTTAATTGTCTAATGAATTATCCTGGTTGTAAAAAATGATGTTTGCAGTATGTCCTATAATTGCACTGGTAATATTTATGGTCCATACTTTATTATTGTCCCCAAAGAGATTTTGCCAAACAAAATACATATAATATTTAGAGCACACTTACTTTAAAAAAATTACTTGTGGTTTATTTGAAATTCACATTTAACTAGGCATCCTATATTTTTATTTGTTTAATCTGGCAACCTATATAAAAGTATAATTACAGGGATACTAATTCATTTTTCCCTGTGTAGGAATTAAGAAAAATCTTCATCTTTAAATACTGCAAAAATATGTGTTCTTAGACAAAACCGGCTACCTAATATGTGGCGCCTCATGCAAAATGAAAATCCAGGGCCCTATTCCAACAATTAGCATTTCAAGAGGGTAACTAGAGAGCATTAAGCCAAGTGTCCACAAGCTAGCTCTGCTCTTGGAAATTTATAACCCCAGCCATTAGACTACATATAAAGCAAGTGCTGTATGTTACAGAAAATATATAGATGAGTAAATTCTAACTGAGGTTAGTCTACACCAGGGGTTACAAAGCTTTGTCTATGAAGTGTCACATATTAAATATTTTAGACTTTGAGAGCCATGTGCTTTCTGCTACAAGTAATCAGAAAACATGAAAACAGCCACAAACAATACATAAACAAGTAAGCATGGGCTGTATCCCTATAAAACTTTTAATTTACAAAAACAGCTAGTAGATCAGATGTGACCCTTTGTCTGTAACTCACTGATGCCTGATGTACACTACAAACTTAAGTAGTAAAAATTACCAGTTTGTTTAGATTCCATGCAGATGTAGCCTCTAAGGTAAAAATTTAGTTAGGGCATTACAATTGTGTCCTTGGGACTTGAAAATATTTTTTCATAAATACAAGCAAAACCTATTCTTTATTTACATATCTTTAAACTGAATTCAAACACTTAGCTCAATTAAGTTACAACCTCACTCCTTAAACATACACAGAAAACCTAATGAAACATGTAACATGTGCTCCCTTTCTCTTCCTCTTCTTATTTAATTTTTATTAATTCTCATATGCTTTGTTACCGGTAATATAACTTCAGAATCAAAGGCGAGGGCATGAGGAGAGGCAAGGATATGTGGCTCTCATGGTCTGTTCTTTACGGGGGCGGAGACTTCACATCTCACCACATAGGGTTGAAGGGGAAACTGTCTAAAAGCCTCCAAGACCTTCTTGGTATTCCAAGAGTTTTCATGCAATATAAGCCCTTGGACAGCAAATAAGTGAGGCAGTTGTTTTATTTCCATTTTGAAGGTGAAACTCCTAAAAGATGAGCAGATATTAGCTAATTGGACAAGAGAGAAAAGGATATGACCAGAAAATAGAATCGAATTTTGATTCCTCAACTTTGATAAGTTTGGATAGATGACAGCAATAACAAAAATTAATTAATGAAACTCAATTAAATTAAAAAGCTTCTGCATAGCCAAGGAAACATTCAATAGAGTGAATAGACAACCTACAGAATGGGAGAAACTATTTGCATGCTATATATCCAATAGAGGGCTAATAACCAGAATCTACAGAGAACCCAAACAAATCAGCAAGGAAAAAAAATCAATCAAGAGAAGCTTTTCAAAAGAAGATAGACAAATGGCTGATAAATATATGAAAAACTGCTGAACATCTCTAAACATCAGGGAAATGCAAATCAAAACAACAATCAGCTATCATCTAAATTCAGTGAGAATGACTATTATCAAAAGACCCAAAACAATAGATGCCAGCATGAATGTGGAAAGAAAGGGACACATATACACTATTGTAGGACTGCAAACCAGTACAACCTCTATAGAAAGTGGCATGTAAATACCTCAAAGAAATAAAACTAGACCTACCATTTGATATAGCAGTCTTACTATTGAGTATTTACCCAAAGGAAAACAAAAGCCATTTTATCAAAAAGACACTTGCACTCAAATATTTATTGCAGCACAATCATGATCACAAAGATGTGGAATCAACCCAAGTGCCCATCAATGCATGAGTGGATTAATACTGGTAAAACCTGGTATATGTATACCATGGAGTACTACTCAGCCAGAAAAAAAAATGAACTAACATCCTTTGTAACAACCTGGATGAAAATGGAAACCATTCTTCTAAAGGCAAAGTCACAAGAATGGAAAAACAAGCACTACGTATTCTCACTATTAAATTGGAACTAATCAATCCATACTGATATCCATATGGAAGTAAAACTCAATGGATATCAAGCAGGTGGGAGGAGTGGGGAGGATGGGTAAAATCATACCTAACAAGTACAATGCACACTTACAACTTTGACTCAAACTGTACAAAGGCAATCCATGCAGCCAAAATATTTATACCTCCATAATATTCTGCAAGAAAAGAAAAAAAAAAGCTGAGTAGGTCAGATGACAAAATCATTAATAATGCCACCCTAAGAAGTTCAGGTTCCAAAATGAACCCCAGAAGGATTTTAGGCAAAACTGTGGTCCGCTGTATGTTTTAAGGTTATATTTTGACAATAATACACAAGATACAAGGGAATGAGAGGGATTCGGAAGAAGACTAAAAGAGGGAAGAGGCTATTATTTTGGGAGCTGAAGCACAGGGTCTGAAATGACAAGTGGGGCAAGATGGGAAGGCAGGCCCAAGGTAAAGAGATACTTAGGCAGTAAAATTAATTGAACTTTATGACATAAGGATATGAGAAAAGGAGGGAAAGAAGATGAATGGTGAATGGTGGCACCATTGACTAAAGTCAGGATTCCAGGAAAAGCAGGAACTAGAGGGTGAAGATGGTATGTTCTATTTCACACATGTTGAGTATGAGGTGCCTGAAAACTTTAATTGGGGAGACATTTAGTCGTTCATCATACACTTGGGTCTATTCTACATGTGACCACCAGAGGAGTCTTGTTAAAGTGTCACATCATGTCTTATTCAGAGAACAGTCTAGCATGCTCAACCTCCTTGGACTTGCTCTCCACTCATCTCCGCCTCACTCCCTCCCCTCCAGCACACAGGCAGCGTCTCTGATACCACAGGAACACATCTTCTTAGGTGTTCTTAAACAATGCTCTTCCCTCAGCCTGAAACTCTCATCTTGCAGACCCTTATGCCCCTTTTCCCCTGACTTCAAGGCTCACACATCATGTTCTCAGGGATGTCTTCCCTAACCAACCTATTTTAAAATGATTCCCCACCTCCTACCTACCCCACCCCCAGTTCTTGTATTCTCAATCTCTTTTCCTCCTTCAGTTTGTCCACAGCACTGCTCTCTGTAAACATGCAAACATGCAATATATTTTATTTGTTCATTTTCTTGTACTCCCTCACTTCTCCAACCAACCACTAGAAAGTTCCTCAATGGCAAGAAATGTTGACTTTTGATTCACTGCTATATATGGAACACCTACAACACTATCTGGCACATAGTAGGAACCCAACAAATATTTGTTTCATTATTAATCCTGGAGTGTGGGAAAGAAGCCCAAATGACAATACTGGTTCAAGAGTCAAGCAGAGGGTGGCGTAAGCACATCCCCAATGCTACATGGGTTTATATGCTTTTCTAGATGTTTTTTATACATCTTAGGTTACAAAGAAGTATAAAATGAAATTAGTGAGAAAACCTGTATGAAAAAGAGAAACAGTGTTTATATATTTTAAGAAAACTAGAAAAATGACATCAACAACTTTGCACCCTTTACTAATTTGTGAAATTATAACATAGTCAGACAAGATGATTTTTAATTAACAATAACATGAAACCAAACAGAGAATGAGCTGAATTGTGCAAAACCTATGCAGCAGGAAATAGATAAAAGGTAGTTTCTTGCATTTGAGATATCTTCAATTTCTAAAATAGATTTTAAAATACATTACTATTCATTAACACTTACTTGATCTTATGTCTCTATTTAATTATGCATAAAAGAAAGGGCTAGTTCTAGTGTGTTAGTTCACAGTAGTTCTTAATAGCATACTTCAGCAAGAATAAGTAGTCTGCCAGCTGAGAAGCCACCCTAATAAAAGCAGGGTCCTGTAGGAATTGTAAAGTAGCTTATAATGCTTCCAGTGAACATCAGAAGGGGACCATAAAGTGTCACACAAAGTGTGTATGTGTATTTTGTGATTCCTGAAGGACATGTCAGTAAGGCAATAAAATGTTAGCAACCAATTTAAAAGGCAGCTTTAGGAGGGATAACCAAAGAGCTGGGCTTCTTATTAAATGCTCTTGCTTTTTTTAGTTTGAATTGCATCATGTGAACCCTTTGAGTCTGATAAACATTCTTTTAGAGTCTACTGTGAAATTTGGAAAGCTCTAGATTGCTCTCCCATCCTTTAGCATTGATACAATATATTCTATGTTACACTTTGCAATATATAAAATCTGGAAATTTTATTCAATATGTCTGGATATGCATTTTTTCTCCTCTCCATAAAACACCAATATAGCTGTCTCTAGGAAATCTGCTTCATATTCTATGCCATTTCATACATCTAAGCTAATATTTGCCACCAAGTTCCTGGAAATTATGACTTAATGATAAGTCATATACAGTAGCCTGGGTAGCCTATCTCTTTTAATCCAGTGTACATGTGATGACACTCATTGTAAAGACTTTTTGTACAGCTTATGTTCAAGTGCCTCAAAGAGATTGTTTACTAAGTCCATCTATGGACATGGTCCTATACTACAAATTACAGAAGACACATTAGCACAAGTATATACCTTTATCTTGAACTATTTATATACTTCAGTATGCCCTTGAAGGGGAATGTTATGTGGACCAGTAAAATAGGATGCCAATGAAATTCAGAATCGTTGCTTCTTTTTCATTATTTATCTATTTATTTTATAACCATTGCTTCAAAAACCAGTTCTGCCACCAATTGTAAATTTTGGGGAAGTTTGCTTAGTTCTTTGTGGTCCAATTTTCATATATGCAAGATTAAAGGGTAAAGTATATTATGTTTAAGAATCTAATTAAACCCTAAAATATATTAGTCTAAATTATTTTCTTCTATAATTCTTTTGTGTGGCTATCAGGTTGGCCAAGTACAGACTCTCAGAATAAATGGGTAGATACTGTTTCTTACTTTCCAAACAAAACAAATAAGCAATTGTATGCTTTTCTATTCTATTACTCTTCTGTTTAAAATTTGAAACTCATCACCGTACAGTGTATTCAAAATAAACCAGATAAATATTCAAAAATAATTTGAATGACTCTTAAAGTCAAGTTGTTAAAGAAAGTAAGAACTTACATAATGAACACTTGTTTGCTTACTTTGAATCTATCCCCTTCTATTGCCTTTTTAACACAGTACCAATTTTGGCTAAAGAATTAAAAAGTGAGATCTAGCACATCAATAATGATTACTATGTGCTCTTTGTAGCTTACATCTAATAACTCACTTTAACTTCTACCAAACAGGCTCAATGTGAGAAGAATGGAATAGTCAAGAGCACAGACTCTGGTGACCCACCATCTGCCTTCAAATCCTGTTTAATTTCCCTGCTTTGTGAACTTAAGCCTCAAACAATGTTTCATTATTTTTAAAGGGGACAATACCAGTACTGCTTCATAAGGTTAATGTGAAGTTTAAGAGGGTCTCTTAATTAGTAAGCCAATCAAGATCATCCCAACCACTTTATCATTAGATGATATTCAATGACTTCCATGATGCTCAGGGTAGTATATAATCTAAGTTGGACCAGTCAGACTACAGGTAAGAATGTTTACTCCATAGTGGGAAGTGAACTTTACTCCACTTTCAGCTACATAGAAGATGAATGCATGTTACTGCCTGTTCTGCTAACAGCCATCCATCTGACATCATGAAGGGAGCCAGTCTAAGGTCAAAGACCATATGGATGAAGAGGGAAGGGCCAAAAGAATCATTAACATGAGAAACTGGTGCCCCTATTTTACTACACCCTTAGCCTGCTTTATCTCTGCTTTTTCTTCTATATAAGATAACAAATTCTTATTGATAACCCAATCTGAGCTGGGGTATCTCTTTCTTATATTTAAAAGCACCCTGACAATTACTGTATGATTAAGCACCATATTTACAAATCCTAAATTGTTAGCAATCATTGTTCAATCTAACCTGTGTTTTGCCTCTACCCTGATCTGTAGACCTGTTGTAATGCAACATTTATGTTAACTCTCATTGAATCTCTACTGCCAAGTCATTTCCTCTCCAGGAGACTCAGCTATTTGACAAAGATTTATTGAACACTTACTCCATCTCAGGCACTGTTAGGCTCTGATTTAGAGAGATGAATAAGTCATAGCCTCTACACTCACAGAGTTAAAGTCCAGGAAAGGAGAAAGACATATAAATCAACAAATTGCCATGATGTATGAAGGTGCTATAATATATAAAGACCACGTGTGTGTGATTGCATATGTATTTGCATGTGTGTGTGTGTTGTGTAGGTATTCTGAGAATAGAGAAAATGGAATTTTGAAGATGCTTTGGAGGACTTTATGAGTGCTTCATGTAAGATATTTTCTTTGGGCTTTGAAGAATGACTAAGAGTTTGACAATAGAGAAAAGGCATTCTAGGCAGTGGAGAAAACATGGTCAGCAGCATAGAACTACAAAAGTGTTGGGAATACTTGAGAATGGTGAGAAATGTTGATGTGCCTTAAAAAAAAGAGACAAGTGTTAGGATGCCAGACATGGCCAATCTCAAAAGTCCTTTTTCTCCTGTTCTTTTCCTTTCTCCTTCCTCCCCTTCTTCTCCCTCCTCTCTTCCTTCTCCTTCTTCTTGTTCTTGTTCTCATACATCAAGCAGAATCACATTTTTCTCCACTTCAGCCATCATTATGTTCTGTTGGGTTCAAAGCTGTGCCTCTTTGGCTTTTCTATTGCTCCATCTAAGATCAGAAGGAAAAATCTTAAGAAATATACTTAATCACCATACCATATTTATGAGATCTCGATATGTGTGAAACCCTGGGGTTGGTTACTTTCTTAACAATCATATAATTTCTTAGTGCTTCATTGTTTCACTAATTACGAAAGTCTGCCTCTCATAATCACTTCTAAGGTATTATTTGAAAACTGCTGGTAGTATAAATTTTGTGTTAAATTAATTTTCTAACATCTTCCTGTAAAGCCAGTTCACAACCTTGCATTAGATACAAACTCTATTCTAACCCAAACAGTCCAGAACACTTAATAAGAGAACTCAATGAAGTTTATTTTCTAAATCTCAATTCATTATTCAACATTTAAACAATATACTTTGCTGAGCACCCAACATATACATATTACAAGCATTGGAAATTTTATAAGAATGTAGCCTAGAGCTAAGTCTATGTGAAATAATTGAATATAAATCTCAAATAGCTCAAACCAGAAAAGATTTTCTTATGATTCCACAGAGGGAGTCTCTTAGACCTTATGACTTCATTAATGAAGAGACCTCCATGGGTCAAACTCTACGAAGCAATTCTTCTCACTCACTTAAACTGAAAATTGGGATGTAAGATCTCCCTTTACCATAACGTAGAGCCAACCCCAAAACTTCAACCTTGTAGAAAGTGATGTAGAGAAACAGATTGGAGACCCCAAGAGCAGTAATACCTTTATTTCTAACCTAAAAGCTGATAAACTGCAATCTTATTAAATATTTCAAAGGAGAGGATAGAGCAAGATGGTGGCCAAGTAAAAGCTTCCTTGCAACTGGGCACGGTGAGACTGGGGAGAGAGGATTTCCAGCATCTCTGGAAGGCTGGATCTTCCCAGAAACTTCCCTTTGGGAACACAGGGAGACAATGTGAGACTCCTGGACACCCTGAGGAAGGCAAAAGTGGCGGAGATTGGGCAAGTGGTTGCATGTGTTCATTCAGTCTAATCCTGTCAGCAGCTGTGGGTAGGGCAACAGTGGGAAGGCAGGCTGGAAAGGCCTTGCCTGTGAGCTGTTTGGGTATCTTTTAGACTTGGCACTCAGTTAAACTGCCTTGGAAGAACTTGGGCAGGAGTGTGGGGGTCTTTGAGTGTTGTCTGGGGCCCCAGACTGGGCCACCAAGCCAGACGGAGCTACCAGTATTTGGTTGTGGGCTGTGTGGCGCCATTGTGGGAGAACTGCCCTGGCAACCTCCACTCTCAGGGTTACAGAACAAACATTGGGCAGGAGCGAGTAATCTAGTGTCTGAACAGCCTAAAGGCAGGGACTGAGACCCCTTGAAGCCTTAGCCCTCAGGGGCATAGGGTGAGACTGATTTTGGCACACTGACTAAGTGGATACCCACTTAAGAAGCGATCCCAGCCACAAGCGCTTTTCTGGGAAAGCTTCTACTTAGCCCAAGTTAGCAATTTAAAGTGTCTTCTAAGCAGACTGAGGATGATTTAAGCTCTTCACCCTGTGGGGTTTGAGAAATCATTAGAGACACAGGGTCATTCCCTACAAAGATCCAGTAACAACAGAGTGATTCTGCCAGGGTCTGATCTGGGAAAGACACCTCCCCAACTTTGAGGACGGTCATAGGCAACAGTGAAAAATAATCATGAGGCAGAATCAACAGAAAAACTCTGGCAATATGAATAATCAGAGTAGATTAACTCCCCCAAGGAACAACAAGGTAGATACAGGACAAGATCCCTTGCATAAGCAAATGGCTGAGATGTCAGAAGTTGAATTCAGAATCTGGATAGCAACTAAGATCAGTTCAGTGGAGGAAAAGATGGAAGTAGAATTTCAAGCAGTAATCCAAAATATGACCCAAAAGATGTCTCAAGAATTCAACGAATTCAAAGACAAAATGACCAAAGATTTTAACACATTGAGACAAGAAGTTGCAGCCCTCAAAGATCTGAGAAATATGGTAGAATCCCTCAGTAACAGAATGGAGCAAGTAGAAGAAAGGATTTCTGACATGGAAGACAAAGCTTCTGAACGCTCCCAAACTTCCAAAGAAGAAGAGAAATGGAAGGCATAAAACAGATCATTCTCTCAGACAGCTCTGGGATAACTCAAAGAAATCCAATATTTGCCTTATAGGGATACCTGAAAACGATGAAGTGGTGTCACAAGGCATAGAGTTTCTTCTTTATGAGATTATGAAAGAGAACTTTCCAGACATGCCAGGAGATTCCAAAATTCAGATAGAAGACAGTTTCAGAACCCCAGCATGACCCAACCCAAATAAGATATCCCCCAGGCACATCATCGTTAACTTTAGATACAATAGGCTTTAAACCAACCAAAGTAAAGAAGGATAAAGACAGACATTTCATATTTGTTAAAGGTACCGCTCAATATGATGAGATTTCAATTATTAATATTTATACGCCCAACCAGACTGCACCTCAGTTTATAAGAAAAACTCTAATAGACATGAATCACATGAATTCCTCCAGCTCCATAGTAGTTGGAGATTTTAATACTCCTTTAGCAGTGTTGGATAGATCCTCCAAAAAGAACCTAAGTAAAGAAATTTTAGATTTAAACTTAACCATTCAACAACTGGATTTAACAGACATCTACAGAACATTTCATCCTAATAAAATTGAATACACGTTCTTCTCAGCACCCCATGGAACATACTCAAAAGTTGATCACATCATAGGTCACAAGTCTAATCTCAGCAAATTTAAAAGAATAGAAATTATTCCTTGCATCTTCTCCGACCACCATGAAACAAAAGTTGAACTCAATAACAACAGGAATCTGCATACTCATACAAAAACATGGAAGCTAAATAACCTTATGCTGAAGGATAGCTGGGTCATAGATGAGATTAAGAAAGAAATTACCAAATTTTTGGAACAAAATGACAATGAAGACACAAATTATCAGAACCTCTGGGATACTGCAAAGGCAATCCTAAGAGGGAAATTTATAGCACTGCAAGCCTTTCTCAAGAGAACAGAAAGAGAGGAAGTTAACAACTTAATGGGACATCTCCAGCAACTGGAGAAGGAAGAAAATTCCAGCCCCAAACCCAGCAGAAGAAAAGAAATAACCAAAATTAGAGCAGAATTAAATGAAATTGATAACAAAAGAATTATACAACAGATCAACAAATCAAAAAGTTGGTTTTTTGAAAAGGTCAATAAAATAGATAAACCTTTGGCTAATCTAATCAGGAAAAAAAAAGAGTAAAATCTCTAATCTCAGCAATCAGAAATGGTAAAGATGAAATAACAACAGACCCCTCAGAAATTCAAAGAATCCTTAATGAATATTACAAGAAACTTTACTCTCAGAAATATGAAAATCTCAAGGAAATTGACCAATACTTGGAAGCACACCACCTACCAAGACTTAGCCAGAACGCAGTGGAAATGTTGAACAGGCCTATATCAAGTTCTGAAATAGCATCAACTATACAAAATCT
>CAUYON010038329.1:0-36081 GCA_963573935.1 Arctocebus calabarensis
GTAGATTTTACCTCTTTTATGTTTACATGAATGGAGCTGGAACATATCCTACTTAGTAAAGTATCTCAAGAATGGAAGAAAAAATATCCAGTGTACTCAGTACTATTATGAAACCAATTTACAATCACTCACACTTTCATATGAAGAATAGATCACAACTATGGTCCAAGATGAAGGAGGGAGGAGGGGTGTTAGGAGGGGAGGGGCAGGTCAGATCGAGGGAGGGTGAATGGTGGGATCACACCTATGGTGCATAATGCAAGGTTACATGTCAGATCTATTAGTATAGAGTATAAATGTATTAACACAATAGCTAAGTAAATGAGGTGAGGTATATATTAACTAGTGTGATGTAAGCATTCCTAATTCTGTATGAAATCAGCGCATTATACCCCATAAATGCATTAATGTATACATGATCTATGTGTTTATGATTTAATAAAAAGAAAAACCTATGGAAATGTATAGAATACAAGCCATAATACTAATAGCGGTTATTGCTAGATGGTTAATTTATTAAAATTTTTGCTTTCTTCTTACCTTTTCTGTATTTATCAGGCTTCCTTAAGTGTGTTATATGTCCATCTTAAGATGAGAGAAAGTTACTTAAAATAGTTATTATGTAAGTTGAGTGCCTGAGCATTTAACTTAGTAAAGAGTGAGCTGTGATGATTTTGTGAGAATGTGTGAGCCGGCAAAGAGTGACGCTCTTTTCCCACTTCTAGAAGCCAAACAGTGAAAGAGGAAAATTCCACATGAAAAAACTTACCTACATTTTCCTTTACTCTAAAATGTATAAAGCATAAAACACACAATGTAGGTGATGTGTGTTTTAAAACAGATTATACCCTGAGCCAGTTGTCTTCTAATCCTCATTTGGCTGGCTTTTCCTCTGGAATTGTTTCTTTGCTGGAGTGTTAATGGATTGGTTAATTTGTGAGCAACACTCCTAATTGTATTAAATCTCTACAACCCTATTAAGCATTTGTGCAGAAATTAGATCAGAGAGCTTGGGGAAGCAGCTTGCCAGTGGTCACAGGGAGGGAAGGAAGGAAGGAGAAGGGTGAAGCTAACAAGCCCGTTTGGGCACTAATTGAGTCACCCAAAGCCCTGCCTCCTAAAGTAAAACAACACCTCTGAAAACCCCGCTGTCCTAAGTTCAGAAGTATCCTAAAGCAGAGACAGCAGCTTTTGTGTTGTATATATAAATGCCTTTACAGAGAGAGCGAAATGCAAGCCAAATTGTTCTTGTTACTTAGATCTGTCAGGATTTACTTTTATTTGAGGGAAAAGAAATGAGTGAGAATTAACAAAATCTCAAGAGTGCTAGATTTTTAATTCTGGTTGCTTGTGTTTATATACAGACACCAAAGTACAGGTATTCTGTGCTTAAATACAGAGAGGGAAACAATTTCAGGAAATATAATTGCACTGTATCTATTTTGAAAACTGAAGATAATAGGCTAAAATATACTGATTTTTAGAAACTGTTTGACAGCTGCCTTCGTTTGCATGTAAGGGAGGTGAATTCAGTTCAGGGAGTGGGAATGCTGAGGACGTTAATGCTGACCTCTAAGTAGACCGTGACATTAGTGCTGTCTCCCAGGTGGTCTGTGGCCTCTATTGGTATTCCCTTCCCCAAAATGCTTCAAATTTATTGCTCAGAAGTATTGCAATAGCAATGGAACACCCAGTAAAAATTTTAGGAGCCTGTTGCATAATTTAAAGTTATTCATCGCATCACGTATTTTAGCATTTTTGAAGTAAGAAATACTGAACCGTTAAGGATGCAGATACAGAAGCAGTCAGACTTTTACGTTCTTAATAGCTTCACTCTGCCTCACACTAAGAGTGTTTTTCTTGTCATTGTTGTTTTAAGTTGGATGGTCCCAGAGGTTTTAAGAGCCATCTCGAAGATAGAAAAATATAGGCTACAATTAATATTTGAAGTTTTATATCATCCTTGTTTTTAAAGGTGACCTGGGGTTGGAGGGTAAAATAGGGGAGATGGAACAAAAAGGAAAAAGAGGAGGGGGCTGCTGCTTTTCTTCATGGGGGGCGCCAAGACATCAGATACTCCACCCAGCGGGTCAGGAGATGGTGGGGTGCTCAGGAGTTTCCTCAAATGTTTCCTGTCTTCTAAAACTCTTTCTCTGGACTTTTCATGCTCCTGAGCTGTCAGGCCGCTGCCCACATGCTGTGCAGGGAATCAGGGATCTCTACCGATACCCCTGGTTGCTGAGGCTGAGCTTCCTGGTGCCCTCTCAGAGACATGAGAGGAAGTGGCTCCTTAGTAACTCTCCGCTTGCTCTGGGCTGTTTTTAGATCAATGTGAACTTTACATTCCTGTAACCGGAGAATTAAAAGATTGGAGTATGTTACAAGAAAGGGGTGATGTTGATAGAGAAAGTGTTCAAGAAAGAGCAGCCCTGCTGAGGGTTAATGAATACAAACGTGTGTGTGTGTGTGTGTGTGTGTGTCTGCACATAAGTGCATGAACTTGGCACACGAGTGTTGGGGAGAGAGGTGAAGTGAGGAGGTAAATAGCCCTGTGCTGGAGAAGATGATATGCACATTTGTGAGAGGTGCAAAGGAATATGGCCTCCTTTATAACCTGAATTTGAAAAATTTCTAGACATGTATAGTGGGTTCCTACTGTTCCTTTTAGATTTTCTAGGTCCTAGTAATGATTTAAACACATTTTACATTGTTTTCCAGTGAGTTAAATATATAAGATGTTTCCATGAATAAAACCTGTGGCAAGGAGTGTGTACAAACCGACTGCTTAGTTAATAATTGCTGGTGTGGAGCGTCTCTTACTTTGCTTTTCCCCCCTTAATTGGTCAAGCATTAATAAACTCATGGTTTATTTCAAGGGCACAGCTAGTTTTTAATGGTCTTACTGAAATTTCAGAAAGAAAGCTAAAGAATTAACATAATAAATAATTATTGCTTCCAGGGTTTTTTGTTGTTAAGATAATAAAATGTTAAAAAGCAAGCCACTTGAGCGGAAAATAATTGTCCTGGCAAGCACCACACACAGGCGGCGTTCACAATGAAGCAGCCCTTCCCTCAATGTCAGCCAGATTTGCGTCCCGCATAAACGCTTCCTCACATTATGGAAATGCACTTTTCCTATCAACAGAGTAGAATGAAACTCCAGGCTTCTAATTAATCTTGGCTGACGTTTGATTTCATACCCAAGTTAAAGGCAAGAGGCGATGGCGCTTCTCCCCATGCACATGGCCACAGGCAAATTTCTCCATTAATGTCAAATTGCATCTGTGTGTCTCATTGTCCCTGCCACACGTCAGTCATTAATGCACTGGCAATCACTCACGTCCACTTTCTACCCACTGGTTCCCTGCTTGAGGAAAGGGGCATTGCAGGGATTCTACTTTGCAAACCTTTAACCTTGAACCTCTGGATTAATGACATAAAGTGCTTACTTTAATAGAATGCTTTACAGATTTTAACTCAACTTTCTCTACTCTACCCATTCTGAATCTCACATGCTTGGGGAAGAAAGCCATAGATTCTCAGTGGAGACTAAAATTCAGAAACCCTGTATGGCTTATCCAAGGTTTCATGAGAAGTAAGTGACAGAGCTGGGATTTGAACAAAGAACTTTTGAAGGTCAGATAGAATACCCTTTTTCCTCCTTGGAGGACAGAATTAAGAAACTTAGTCTCTTTATACACGCCCCTTCTTTTTTCCCCATCCAGTGCCTATTAGTTTTAGGGAAACACATTTTTGATTGGCAAGACAAAAAATATTATAATTTATAGAGGAAATAGTAAAGTCAATTCCATTTAACTTGTTTGAAGGTGGTTAAAAAAAGATAAGAAACTTACTTACATCAGAGTGAAAAAGAAAGGAACATATACCACTAAATACTGGTTTTAAGCTCTGCAGCTGTCCCACAGAGGGAAATGCAGGGAGTCTTTGTCTCCACGAGAGACCTGGTCACTGCTCTGAGATTTCCATTCAGTGTTTATGTCTGCAGATTGAGCAGTGCAGAAGTTGATGTTCTTAACTGTTTCATTGTCAATGTGGCAACAGAATGGATATAGCTATTTTTTTTTAACCTGGCCTCCAAATTGAATGAATAACTTGAAAATAATTCAATGAAGGCAGCTCAGTGAGAGGCAGAGATGCTATATATCTGATCTGATTCAGGGATAAACATCGGCATACCTAGCAGGGTGAAAAATAGCTTGTTTCTTTTAAAGGATTATTCTTCAAGCCCACTTTCCTGGACTGAATTTTGACAGGGGCATACCAGCAGTACTCTCAAAGCATCCTGCAGTTGTAGGGTATTTCCTGTTAAGGATGCAGGCACTTTGGCATTCAGTGAGACTCACTCTTTGAATGGCTCCTTCGATGATGGGCCAGGCTGGATGTTGGCAGGAGCTAAACTATTCTCTTCAGGCTCAGACAGAGTCTGGTTGTAATCCCAGGACTCCTCACTGTTGATGATGGCAGGGATGGTTTTTGCCTGGAGTATTTTGGTGCTCAGGAAGCCACTGTGGCATTAAGAAAACCTCAGAAAGGTGCTCAGGAAGTATCAAAATCTAAGCAACATCAGTGCCTTCCTAATGGGCCTCTGAGGAGGAATTGGCTGCAAAATGTACCCCTAGGTAATGTGACAGATTGACCTGAGAATGCAGTAGCTTTTTTATTGGCTACTTAAGTCTCAGGCAATGTCTGTCAAGCAGTCATTTTGTTCTGGCGTAGTTAATATTGAGCCACTTTTAGGGGAGACAATAATTAGATGGAGTTTGTTTGGTAGCATTGCTTTATGTTAATGTCATCCTAGGAGACTCAATGTTGCAACAGAGGCCCTGTGTGTCAAATGCATTTTATTCTCCAGTGAAGTCCCAGGCGGCTGCATTAAAAGAACAAAATGCTGGCGCAGAGACTTCAATTGTCATGTCACTGTCTGCATGCTGGTATGTTTACTGTCAGTAACAGTGGGTGTGATACTCATAATATAATGTAAAATACTTTTGGTCTCATTTTTGCATCTTTCTCCTGCTCTCCGGTTCTGCTGTGAGTATTTGAAATTGTGCACATCTTCCATGCTGAGGCCAGGAACTTCCAGTTGAGTCTTTTGTATCCCTGACTATAGAACAAATCACTTGAAGTGTATTAGTGGATTTTGGACAGACTGCCCTATGGAAAAGTTGCACCTATTTACATACTCCAAAACATATCAGAGATATTTCAGTCTTTGCCCAGCTGTTTGACAAAAGATGATTTTCTTTGGAAATACTATATTGAAAAAATATTGGTTAAGTTTCTTTGGGCATTTGTGTTCAGTAGTCCCCTGATCCATGGTTTTGCTTTCTGAGGCTTCAGTTACCCTAAATATTACATCTGTACTCTTCAGCTTTGGGGCCGTTTTTGAGTTAATCAGCTTATTTGAACTTAGCTCTGCAATATGACAGTCGATCTGAGAACTGAGATGGCTCCTGAGGGACTTACCGCCAGGAAGCATAGACGATGTGGACGAAGGGACACTTCACATCCCTGGCAGGACTGAGTGAGAGTTCCTCACGCTACTCAGAACCACACACAATTTAAAACTTAGGAATTATCTTTCCTGACATTTTCCACTTATGTTGTAATGCCCACCCCATTCACCTTACTCCATCTGACACCACAGGCGTTGATCACCTCACATCATCGGAAGAAAGATACGCATGTACAGTAACATAAGATAATTTGAGAAGAGGGAGAGACTACATAGCTTTTACTACAGTATATTGTCATAATTGTTCTATTATTAGTTATTTTTAATCTTTTAATATGCCTAATTTACATGCTAAACTTTATCATAGATATGCATGTATAGGAAAACATGTATGTAGGGTTTGGTATGCTATTCACAGTGTCAGGCATCTGTTGGGAGTCTTGGGGTCTATCCCCTATGGGTAAGGGGGAGTCTTGGGATCTGTCCGCTATGGATAAGGGTAGGTCTTAGGATCTATCCCCTGTGGATAATCTTGGGATCTATCCTCTGTGGGTAAGGGGGGTCTTGGGATCTGTCCCCTGTGGGTAAGGGCAGGTCTTAGGATCTGTCCCCCATGGATAAGGGCAGGTCTTAGGATCTATCCCCTGTGGATAATCTTGGGATCTATCCTCTGTGGATAAGGGCAGGTCTTGGGATCTGTCCCCTGTGGGTAAGGAGGATCTTGGGATCTGTCCCCCATGAATAAGGGCAGGTCTTGGGATCTATCCCCCGTGGATAATCTTGGGATCTATCCCCCGTGCATAAGGGGAGTCTTGGGGGTCTATCTCCAGTGGATAAAGGGGTCTTGGGATCCATCCCCTATGGATAAAGGGGTCTTGGGATCTATCCCCTGTGGATAAAGGGGTCTTGGGATCTATCCCCTGTGGATAAAGGGATCTTGAGATCTATCCCCTATGGATAAAGGGGTCTTGGGATCTATCCCCTGTGGATAAAGGGGTCTTGGGATCTATCCCCCGTGCATAAGGGTGGGTCTTGGGATCTATCCCCTGTGGATAAAGGGGTCTTGGGATCTTTCCCCTGTGGGTAAGGGAGTCTTTTGGGATCTGTCCCCTGTGGGTAAGGGGGTCTTGGGATATATCCCCCATGGGTAAGGGGACTCTGGGGGGGGGTCTATCCCCTGTGCGTAAGGGAAGTCTTGGGATCTATCCCCCATGGGTAAGGGGGGGGTGTCTTGGGATCTATCCCCCGTGGATAAGGGAGGTCTTGGGATCTGTCCCCCATGGATAAGGGGACGCTATGTATATTTACTGACTTTTCCTTTGCTGTGTTTCTATTGGAGCCATCATTTGACTTATTGTTTTGTTAAAAGTCTTTATAGAAATGTCACTAATCCCTTTCCTTCTTTTCAAGGTATTTTTCTCTAATTTATTCATTTATCTTTCAACATAGCATTTTTATAACACTGACACTTAGCTTTGTTCATATGAGTGGGAAAGGGGAATGAATGAACAGCTGAATTCATGATTAGCAGTCGAGGCCTTGAGTCACTTGCCGATCTTGAGAGGTGCAAGGTGGGGCGGCGGGGGCTGCTCTCTCTGCTGTTCTCCCTGTCCACTTGCTGTGTGCAGCTCGGAGGCTAATCGTTTCTTTACCTATCCCGTCAGTGTCACTGGAGGCAAGTCTTCCCCCAAATGGGAATATTTATTAACTTAATGGAGTCAGTGTTATTATCCTCTTTTGCATGGGAGTTTCTGTATTTCGTCTAAGTGAGATGAAATTAGACGTAGGTAAGTAGCCATTCTCACAACTTGAGGTCAGCTGTGGTTTTTATAAAAAGTCATTTTTTGGATTGACACTTCTGTCCCTTCCCTGTTCTGCTCAGCTACACGGAGCAGGTTAGGCCTGAAGGTAAGAGAATCACAGAGAGGATTAAGGCCCATCAAGTATGTCCAGGTACATAGTTCAAATACCCATCAATAACCTATGTTACAGATTGTATGGAAAGTGCTAATTTAGATGTATGTATCCATTAGATTTTCCGCAAAGATTTCAGAAAGATAGTGCAAATTTGTAAAGATAATAAAAATATAACTAGTAGGTGAAAAGATTATTTCCTAAAACTATGCAGGTATGGCCAATTTGACATCGCATGTCAGAACATTTATAAATAAATTATTAGCATTAATAAGCAGTAGGATGTTCTAGACCTGGAACAATGCATTTTAAAAATGGATTACATATTTAAGAATAGTATATTTTGCACTTTCAAAAATGGCCTATAAAAAAGAGTTCCTCTTGAAAATAGTGAGTTATATGTATAACTATGGATCAGATTCTTGAATAAAACAAAGGCCAATTAAAAAAATTCTGCTTATTTAAAACTACAACAAAATGAAAAGAATGTTTTTCATAATCCAAATATATATTGGTTGGTATTTCTTGTTCTACTTAAAATTACCCAGAAAACCTTTGGTTTCCCCAAATTCAGACTGTTTATTTCCAATAGCTAAATAATATCTTCTAATAAACACTGTGGCTCAGAGTTATCCTGTGTTTACACAACTGAAATCTGAGTTAAGTGCTTGTGATTGTATTTGACATTATTCATACTTTCATAGGAATGAACACAAAGCATGATTTTGATGTTAAGATAAACATATTTGATATTTGTTAAACTCTCTGCTGGGCAAGGCTGCAGGTGTATATTGATCATCTACTTAGGGTTCAATGCAGTGGTTGGTTCTTTGGGATGCCAGGACAGAAGAAAGTAGGGAGTTAGAATTTTCTAGAACTAAGTAACATTATCTTTACAATAGTGCTAATCTGGTATCCTTTTATAGCAGGGTTTCCAGCCATAGTTCAGTTTTGCTGTATTAATAGTATTGTTGATATCAGCACTTTCTTGGAAGAAGTGTTTTTTGCTTATTCAACTTTTGCCTCATGTTAGATTTTTTTTTTTTTCTGCTAAACATTGCTATTATCTTAGCATTTGTTTTTGTTGACTGGCTATTGGGCCTGAGAATTCAGGTTTTTTTTTTTTTTTTTTTGCTTTTATTTCAACTGGCTTTTACTTTTCTTAATTTCCTTTTTCTTTTTTTTTTTTTTTTCAATTGTCCTTCCTTGTAGCGATTCTCGGGCCAGTTGCCTCCCAAGTAGATGGGATTACAGGCAGTTGAGATGGGGTCTTTTCTCTGGCTCACTCATGCTTATGCTGGTCTCGAACTGTGAGCACTGGTTATCCACCCGCCTCAGCCTCCCACAGTGCTGGGATTACAGGCGTGAGCCACCACTCCCGGCCGAGAATTCAGTTTTGAACTTCTCTCTCTCTCTCTTTTTTTTTTTTTTCTAAAGCAGCATAGAGTAAACAAGCAACCATGTGTCCCTTGGTACGGTAGCCAATTTAAGATGATTTGTACCCACTTATTTGGCAGTAAAGTCTCCTTCCTTGAGGATCTAAACCAGGGGTTCTCAAACTACGGCCCGCTGGCCACATGTGTTGGTGTGAATTGTATTTGTTCCCATTTTGTTTTTTACTTCAAAATAAGATATGGACAGTGTGCATAGGAATTTGTTTCTTAGGTTTTTTTTTTTTTTTAAACTATAGGCCAGCCCTCCAACAGTCTGAGGGACAATGAATTGGCTCCCTGTTTAAAAAGTTTGAGGACGCCTGATCTAAACTGTTCCTGCAGAACTCTGCAAATGTTAAAGCATTAATATCACATTTTAGACCAAATAAAGATATTCTTTCATTCTCATTTTTGCCACCCCCAAACACACATTGGCATGAATAGTTTAATTAAATGTTCAGAACTTTTACTAGATTAGAGGAGTTTAACCCAGCTATTGCTGAGAAGAGGTAATTCTTTAGTCAGTACTATTATACTTTAAGTATGTTATTAAAAAAGCAGTTAAAATAAAAAGGAATTTTGAAGTCTTGGTTAGAAGATAAGATGGGCTTATTGTGCTTTATGCTTTGCAATATAGCTAAAATATTTTTATAGTACTATAGGCCAGTTTTCAAGCTTAAAATAAATGATTTACTACCCACAGATAGGTCAGTTTTGTAATTCATAGCTGAACTGCTAAAGTTAGGATGTAGATTATACTATAAAAAAGAAGAAAATTAATGTTGGTATAAATAGCCTCAAGTAATTCTTTAATTTATCTATATACCTGTAAGTTTAGTAAAAGTCCTGTATGAAAGTTCCACTGTCAAACTGGGATGCTCCCATCTTTTGCCTGGACCATTGCTGTAACCCTAACTCCTCTGCTTGCTTTCTGTGACAATACCCCAAATCTCTCATCCTTTCCTTCTCTGTCTGAAATCTTTGAACACCCCTACTTGCCTCAGCAGAGTTCCTCCTTCCCAGGGTTCACGGAATCATCTGGGGGAGCTTGATAAAGAGCAGCCCTGTGCTGAACAGCTTTGATTGCAGAGGCTTCCATGGGGCCCAGGAAAATCTGCTCTTTAAAAAGCCACCCAGGTGATACAGAGGCCTCCCTGAGCATGGCACCATCCCATGCTGGGAATCCCCCCTCATGCATTTGCTATTCCTGAAGCACATTTGACTTTTACCTCCCACCCTTGTTGTCTTGCCTAGGTGCTATGAAGTCTACCCGCCTTCCTCCAGGACTTCTGCTCACCTTTCACTGTCTGGTCTTATGTCCCAGGCACTCCCCCATTCCATAATGTAATCTATTTTGGTGTGAAGTCAGGCACTGCCTTGGCTACCCTCATAAGGCTTTACCCAAATCTCTTAGCTCTCTTCACACTAATTACAGAGATTAAGAGCAGGAGTCTGGGGCCCAGCCACCTGTACTTGAAACCTCATTCCTCCTGTTCTAGCTGTGAGACAAAAGGTAAGTTACTCAACCCCCCTGGGTCCCAGAGGTCTCATGTGCAGAGTGGGGAGAGTAGTGGCTACCTGACAGTCAGTTGCACAGACCAAATGAGGGAATAAACTTCCAGGGCTTAGAACAGTAGCTGGGAAGTAGTTGGCAGGCAGAGAAGGTCAGCCATGGTTAGTGTTACGATTTCAGTGTTGGCATTTTCATCATCAGCCTACCCAGAAACCTGGAAGGGAGTAATCTCGGGTCTTACATTCCTGGCACCTGACGCGCCTCTCGCTCCTCACCGGCCCCACAAATGTTGACTGAGTTGAACTGACTTTACTTGCAGGTGTGTTTTCTGAATTCACTGTCACCAGACCTCAGCAGTCTGTGGCAAAAAAAATGTATCCCACTGACTTTAGTGATTCCCAGTCCATGTCTTTGGGCTACCACCTTGTACCTGTCCCTGAAGGACTCAGTCTTCTCACCTGAAAGCAGTCTCTTCACTCCAGGCCCTGCCCTTCCTCTGGCTCCCCACTAGCTGCAGGAAGGAACCAGGTGTGTTTGGTGCTGGCTGCCCCCACCCCCCACTGTGCCCACTGTGTACTGTTGCTGTCAGTACCTGGGACGAATGACCATGAGGTACCTGGAGGGAGCACTGTGCCCCTTGGCTCCCTGTGCTGCACTTGCCTCCACGTGGGCCTCCAGGTGCGGCCAGGGTCTCAGAGACATGCTCCTTTATCTGTAGGGAGCATTGGTGGACCGAGAACAGGTTCACGTCCTGGGAAACAGAACTTAATTCATCTGGAGAAGACAGCAGTCCCCCACCGGCCGCCTCTCAGGACTGAGCCGGAGCACCTCTGTTGGCCAGAGACTCTGCCTTCAGGCCGCGCCAGCTGCTGGCCTGCTGCTGTGGCTTTCTTAGGAGCTCTCCACCCGGAAGGACAGCAAATGCCTGCCCTTAGGAGAGAGAACTGGTCATAGTGTCCAAATGATTGTTTTTCTAGACTGCATAGTTGCTAAACGGTTTCTTGGATGGTAAGTCCTAGTTGGCAGTTAGGTGTCCTCGTCTCCCCACCCCACCCTTGGCAGTTCCTGCCAGCAGCACAGTCCAGGCTGTGGGCGTTCCCCTGCTCTGGCTTATTGCTTGCTCTACACATCCCTACCTCTTGGTGTGTTAGTTTCCTGGGGCTGATGTCATGAATTATCATAAAGTTGCGAGCTTAAAACAACAGAAATTAGTCCCAGCTCCTCAGGAGGCTGAGGCAAGAGAATCGCTTACGCCCACGAGTTGGAGGTTGCTGTGAGCTGTGATACCACAGCATTCTACTGAGGGCGACAAAGTGAGACTCTGTCTCTACAAAAAACAAAATAATAGAAATTTATTCCATGGTGGTTGTGGAAGCCAGAAGTCTGACATCAAGGTGTGGGCAGCCACAGCCTCTCCTGAGGCTAAGGGAGCAAACCATTGCCTGCCGTTCTTCCATCCCTGCTGCCGCTGAGATTCCTGAACCCTCCTTGGCTTGTAGCTGCGTCGCTCTAGTCTGTCTTCATCTTCACGTCAGTTTGAGTGGTCATTATTCAGCCTACAACTCCTGGGAACAGTAGCTTATATCATCATCCGTCAGTTGCATCATAACAATTTCATAAACTAATCTTGTGTCAGTTAATTTCAGTAATCTGGTTGGTGCTAAGAAGTTTTGTATTTGGGTAAGAGAGAACAATAACTATAGAGGCATCATAGTTTCTTGAGCCTTTGGTGTGCTGGGTACAGTGACATGCAACAACTTACACTGGCTGGGAGAAAAGTGCCACCACTGTCTCCAGATAACTGATGAGGACATTGAGCCATAGAGCACTCGAGTAACCTGCCAAGGTCCAGTTAGCAAGTTGGTGGCAGAGTATGCAGTGAACTCCTGATGGTCACCACCAGGCTCTTTGAGGTGGTCAAGATTGCAGAAAGGTAGCCTTGATGGTCAGTACTGGGCAGGGACATTGGTGTGATAGTTTCTACCATTAACTTGGTGGCAAGACCAAGGGCTAGTTAGTCCATCTGCTGTAAACTTGCCTTGGTGTAGCACAGCAAAAGTAGTAGCAAAGGAGAGTGAACAGGGAGGCAAAAATCAAGTGACAGGGGGAAGACTTGGACAAAGCCTTGGTTAGATGAGGTTGATTTTAACATTTGATGTTTGAGTTCTCTGGGACATTTGATTGTGGCAATGCTTTTATAAAGAAACCACTGTGTGAACTAGAAAGTATTATCCAGTTACTTTCATTTTCCCTTGCACTGTGATCATAGTACCTTAAAAATTATTTTGCTGGAATTAAAAAAAAAAGCTTGTTAATACTTCAGTGAGTTTAAATATATATTTCAATACTTGGCATTAAAAATATTAGGAGAAAGAAGATATTATGAAAATGTCTAAGAACAACGTCTTTGGAATCATTTTTACAATCCTTTTTCATACTATCATTTAACTTTATGGAGTTTTAACTGTAGACTTTATTTTCCCGAGATTCATTGCAAACTATGAGACTACCTTGCTGCTGCCTTTTAGGAGATGCGTTTTGAATCTTTCTGGCCATATTTGAGTTGAATGTCAAGCTGAGGTTTGCTCGGGGCTCTGTCTGTTAATGTCTGCTGGGAGTTTGCCTGTCCTGCATTGGCTTTTCTTGCTAACCTGGGGCTGGGGTCTGCAGGGTCCATGTGAGGCCAGATGCTTTCCAGGGAGAGTCTGGTGGCAAGGCGGGTTCTCTCTCGTCTCTGCTTTGCTGCAGGAGAATCTGTTTGTCTGAGGCCTGCTGATTTTCTCTGTTCCTCCAGCTTCATTTCTATAACTGCCGCTTGGTAGCTCTGGCTTTAAAATGGGCAACCTCCTGCTCTCCTGGTTTAGAATGAGTGATTCTTTTTCCTTTCAGGGATCTTACTGTGGAATACACAGTAGTCTGTGGATCGGTTAAGCCTGATTCACAATGGAGCATTGATCCCTCTGGCCTCTGCAGCACACACGTGCTTGGGGTAGAACTGAGTTTCAGTGAGGTTTTAGAGTGAATTCACTTGATTTAGTTTATAATAATGCTGGGGGCTTGTGTCTTCCTAACCAGTATAAAGTGGGGATCAGCTGCCTTATAGGCTTTTGATGCTAGTATAACTATTTATAAAATCATCACATTTTATAAATCACATTTGTATTTTTTTTGCTCTTAACAAGACATTTTAATTTGCTATATTGATTAGTTATTGGATATTGAACCTGATCTATTTATTCTTTTATTTGAGATTTGTTAAAATCGCGTCTCTCTTTGGGTGATCCAAGTTGTGAATAAGTTGTTCCAATGCCAAACAAGGCTTCACGCTAAATTTGGGAGCGCAGGAGACAGATTTAGAACCCAGAGGGTGAAAAGTGAGACACAGAGGCCACTTGGCCATGGTTCACATACAGGAGGGGAGGCTGGAGGTTCCTGGTGGTTTGGATATAGCTGCTTCTCTATTTTAAACAAAACAAAAACCCAAACACGAACAACAAAACCTTGCTTCCTGTGGAATATGTGCTAACAGATAAAATTCTTTCAGCACAAAAGATGGATACTCAGGTGTGGGAAGTCTGTGAAGTCTTGGCATTAGTGATAACACCTGGAAATACTCACTTAATTCAAATGAATCTGAAGTGGGTACTGTAGGGGCTGCACGGGGAAGTTGAGAGGAGGGACCAGATGGATTTAAAATTTTATTTTGACGCTAATATTCTGTGTAACGCATGGTTAGCAGTAACTGTACACAAAAGCTGCCACAGAAGATTTGGTTCCTGAAAGGTGTCGGGAGGTGCCCTGTTCACCTGGTGCTGTACTCAGACGAAATGCAGAGTGAACCAGCCAGGCGAGGTCCACCTCAGCTGGCAAGAAGAGGGCGGTTTCTTCTAATTTAGTTTTGGATGGAATGATAAGACAGTTCAAGTGCAGTCCTATTTTTCAGAGATAGCATGCAGTAATTTTCAATTTATGTGACGCTAAAGCTGTAAAAGGTCCCCCAAATAGGGTTTTGGCTATTCCCTTTTAGTACTGACACTTCGGTACCATTTGGAGTATTGAGGAAAAACTTCTAGCACAACAAAGATCAATTTTAACTTGATCAACTAGTCAGTTTTACTCACTAGAATATTAAATATTGTGGAGCAGAAAGGCACTGCTTATATAAAATTACAATGATAAAGTCTCGGAAATTAGCTACAGCTTTTGGTAGAAATAAGCAAAAAAAGTTACCCCTACCCCCTCCCTTTTTGGTAGCATACTTCATTCATAGAAAGAAGTTTTAGGAAAGAAAAAAGATGATGTTCGTAGCACATGGATACTCTTTTCTTCAATAACAGTATAAGGGAGGCAAGTTCAAAATCAGCTCATCTGTTCAGGCTCTCGCCGTGGATCCAGCCAGAATCTTCACAGTCATTTTGAGGATTAGTTCCTTGGTTACTTTGCAGAGCGTCAGTTGTATGGAGTGAGTTGACGTGAACCATGCACGGCTCACACGTATGTGACCTGTTCTGGATGCTTCTGTTTTGTTGGGGATGTGAGGTGTGGGCTGTCGTACTGCACATCTGAGGCTTGTGAGGGTGATTTGGGGAGGGGTCTGCTGTGTTGCCTGCCCAGCCCTCCTCATCTAGCTCTCCCAGGCTAATGCTTCTCACCTGCTTGGACACAGACTGAGTGATGGTAATGGGTTAGGTGGTGTGTGGAGTCGGCTTCTTGCCCTGGGATAAGAAATCGCAAGGCTCAATAGAGGGAGAAGCTACAG
Source organism: Arctocebus calabarensis (assembly GCA_963573935.1). NCBI lineage: Eukaryota > Metazoa > Chordata > Mammalia > Primates > Lorisidae > Arctocebus > Arctocebus calabarensis. The sequence continues at coordinate 15,096 of CAUYON010038329.1, forward strand.
GTCGGAGCCTGGGAACTGATTGTGGGTCTGAGCAGAGCCTGGGAAATGAGGAGGTAGGAGCTCTTCTGGAGCACCCACCCCCACCCCACCTGTCCCTGGGCTGGGCAGTGGCCCCTTCCCACTGTGGACCTGGGCTGGCTGCCCTGCATTTGGCTGCTCTCCCCCTAGATTGACGAGTGAGGCCATATTTCAAGCTCCTGAGGATCCTTTCACCTACCTTGGGTGTTTTGGGGAAGACGCCTCTGTCTAATGATTGAAAGCTTAAGAATCAAGTACCCCTCATGACCCAGGCACCAGTGGTTTAGGGGACCCTTAGAGTCTGCACAGCTGTGGAAAGAGGAGGCATTTTGCTGTGGTTGCTTCTGGGGTCCATTGTCCACCTTCCTTGGAGGATGCAGGTGAATTCTGTGATCCCGGGCACAGCAGGGACTTGGCTCCTTTCTTCCCTTCCCAGAGATCAGATGTGCATTGGAAGAACATCTTTTCCCAGGTTCTGAAGACAGCAGAGAAGGTAAACATCATTTTTAATTCTTTCACAGTTGGATTTCTTGTTGGATTCATCCAAGGGCTAGGATTCCTCTGGGTTACACTGCACAGGACAAAGCCAGGGTGGTCTGTTACGGCTCCCTTTAGTGGAGGTGAGCAAGGAGGTATTATGTCTCTTGGGTAATTTGTATTTGTTTAAAGGATAACTAGGCTGTGCCATCTCTCTTGCCGTTACTTACCTTTCTAGGTAACTTTTACTCCAGACATAGACCCTGGCTTTGGTTGAATGGGAGGGGAGAAATGTCTTTTGTTTTCTTTAGTCTGCCTTGCAGACGCTGGAGGAGCTCAGTTGTTAGTTTCAGGTCTTTGGATTCCCTGAATAATAGATTTATTTCTTGGCCTCGGCTTTTCTGTGCACCCCCCTGACTCCCATTTGATTGAAACTGCTCCATTGGCTGTCTGCTGACCCCCCCAGCGCATTTGCTTGTGCCCTATCAGACTTTCCCTTCTGCTGTGGACACTCAGGTTTCATACCTGGGAGGTTTTCATGTGAATGTCACAAATGCCTTCAGAAAAGTGGAGAAGGGACTCGGGTTTACTCTGTATTCCGTGTGTGCCAGGCCCCGGGCACCACACTGCAGGTGTTACTCATTAAACATTCACACCAACTCCTAAAGGGAGCTGCTGCTGTTGTCACCACTCTAACGAGGAGAAGCTGAGATTTGGAGCCACGAGATATCTTTAGCATATTTACTACGGAAAGTCTCCTTGCAGCCAGTTGATGTTTCCTTTCTTCACTGGTAGTGTGTGGAAGAGCCCGCTGATGAACCGCGGTGGGAACGATGAAGGTGCTTGGGCACGCTCAGTGGTGTCTTCTGCGTGTCTCTGCCACATGAGTGAGGCGGCCCGGCGCAGGGTTAGGCCGGAGCTCACACTCAGGGCTGTGTTTCTGGGTTCATATCTTGACTCCAGGTCTTTCATGTGACCTCAGGTAAATTACTTGCCCTCTTTATGCCTCACAGTAATATGTGTTAAGTAATGTTAAGCATTTGAGTATAATTCTAATCATCTCTTCCCTTCAGAGGACTAAAGATTTCTCTTGCTTGTGCCTGCCAGTAGAGGATGGGGTGGTGGGGCCTTCTCTGTCATATGCTCTGGGCTGTTTGGCTTTAAGCAGCCACTGCCTGCTGAGTGCTAAGATGTCACTTTCCTAAAATAAGAGCCCCGGATGCCATAGGTAAGCTGCTCGTTCCTTGCTCTGCCTTCCTCAGAGCACTGATCATTCTCCCTACATACATCAAATCCCACCCCCTTGAACATGACTTCCTTCTGCTTGGCCATCTGATATTTAATCCTGAGCAGCATTGGGGGGGTGGGGGAGGGTGGAAAGCAGCTCGGTAACCGGTTTATTACAGTTCTAGTCTTACCAGCCGCCCCTGTGATGGCCTTTTAGGGGCATTCAGGCTCTGTCCCACCTGTTGCAGTAACGGGTGAAACCGTCAGGCCTGTCATTCCTTCGTTGGCGAGGATGCCAGGAAGGCAAAGGCTCCTGGGACAGGCATTTCGTGGACTGGTAACTCACGTCAAAGGAGCGTGCAATCCCGTTCTTTCCAAGTAGGCTGTTGTGGAGGTGACAGGAGAGAGGATACCTTGAGAGTATCGAGATGATGGGGAGACAGGATACTTTGTCTGATTCTGGTTTTATTTCAGGCTGTCATGCTTCTGCACACTCTTGACTTCTCATCAATTGAAATAGAGTTTGTCCAGAACAATGAAGGTTTCTTCTACTAAATTTTTTGTTCCATTTTTATGAAAAGTTCTCAGAGTTCCAAGTAAAAGTCTTGTTGTTTTGTGAGATCACATTAAGAAACCCTGATATTCATTATCTGATTTCCACCCTTTCCTTTGAAGCTGCACATTGATCACTGGATAAATATCAGTGAGCTTTGGAGATTGCTAACATGAGAATGGGAAACACCTGGCTCTCTTTCAGCCCTGAGAAGTGGGAAGAAGTCCGTGTGTGGCTATCTGTGGAGTCAGACTTGCTATAGATTTTTCATTTAACTCCTTGATCCTTGAGATAAAGACACTGATCTTTTACATGTAGGGGCTTTCCCATTCTTGAGCCATGCTGACTGGGAATGAACTGGAGCAACTGTATCCAACAACCCTCAACTGTACTGGGGAGGTGAGGAATTGGAGTAGTATTGTCTGCTCTGGAACGGCCTAGAGAATTTTAGAAGAACTCTCTGGGGAGTAGGGTGTGGGGTGGGGGAAGATCTGACGAAAGAGCAGCCTTTCCCAGTTGGAACAGATGCAGGAAGTAAAGAAAGAGCAACTTCAGAACCATCTGGGAAGTTCTGCAAGTGCAGGCTGGTCCCCGTGTGTCCGTTGCATAAGGTCGACTGATCAGAGATGATGGAGGCAGATGTTAAGTTTAGCTATCTGGGATGCCCTTCATAATTCCTGTTTTCTTCCCTAGGGCACGTTTGTGCTATTATTAAATGATTACACATGCTTGTTTGCGTTCCTTCCCAGTATATACTTTCTAGCTAATGTCATTTAAAACTAAAAATAAGTCTGTATTCTTTAATTAGAGTTCCTGAGATGTTTCTGCCCAGCCTTCTTTCTTTCTTCTGAGATTTTGTTCTAACATTGTAGCAAGTTTTGCGGCATGGTCTTTCTGTGCATTTCTGTAAACAATGGGAGACTCTTGATGATGAGACAGGAGAGTCAGTGCTGTGGTGAAGCGTGGCCTGGGGAGCAGGCCGAGGTGCTGTGCTGGAGCTGGCCTGGTGCCTCGAGACATTTCCCCTTTCAAAGAACCAGGGTTCTCTCCTGTGCAATGAGATCATGGAATAGAAATACGTTCCCAAAACTACCTCACTCCTTTTCTTAAAAAAGGAGACTTATCTTCAATTTTATCTGAAACCTCAGTTTAGAAAATGTCTACATTGTGCATGGACGTGACAGCCGTTCCACTTAACCGCCCTGCCTTCAGGTGAAGGAAAAACAGATTTGATTTCCTGTGATTAGAGGATCCCCGAAATTCTGTTAGTGCTTTGGATTTCTGATTAGTGTCTTGCTGTGATGATTAGCCTTCAGTTGGGAAGAATGTTTCCCACAGAGGTGAAAGATAGTTTCAGTGGATTTCTAATTGTTCAGGGGGACTTGACCTGACCAGACGGTGGGAATTTTACTAACGACCACTGCTAACGAGGGCCTCTTCCTATATTGTTGATGATAAGAGATTTTGTTTCTCTGGGGAGTCCTAAACAAATGGCTTAAACTGTTCTGTTAGTGTTAGGGATTGTGAGGCGTTTTTATGACAGTGATAATTATATTACAAACATCAACAAGAAGACCCATTAGGTAGAGTGGAACAGGAAAGACTCTTAGGTAGTTTAAAAACCGGACAGGGTAAATTTCATTTTAAAGAAATACTGCTTGAACTAGAAAACTTATGTACTAACTAAAAATTAGGGCGAACTGACAAGAACAGCTTGTTGGAGAGAAATTTCTGGGTTTTGCACAGTGGTTCTAAATGAGATTCTCAAACTCGGATTCTTGTGATGATTCTCAGTCAACAAGAGTTTTATATAATTCTTAAAGTTTTTAATCAGGAGATCTTAAAGTGTTTTTAAAATCAGTTATACAGTCTTTTTTTAAGTTTTTCTAGTTTTAACAGTGTTTGTTAAGTCAGAGTCTGTCAGAGCCCTTTAATAAGACATATTTTAGGTCCTTGACAATTATTTTTGCTCAAAAATTTTCGCAACTTGATTCAAGTTTGAAAAATATAGATTAAGGGCAGTGGTTTTTAAGCATTTTTATCTCACAGCACATTTGAACCTATAGTTAAACTTCTGTAGCCCGCTTATGTTGATCAAATAAAAGAGTAAAAAAAAAAAAAGAATATACTTTAAAGTTCTTTTACAAATGATTTAATTAATGATCTCTAAACATTTTCATGGCACACCAGTATGCCAGGGCACACTGATTGAAAATCACTACTTATACTACAAAAAAATAGTCCTCCTACTTATTAAAAAAAAAAGTTAACTGTAAAACAGCCTTTCTCAGGTCCTTCAGAGGGTATTACAGAAGAAGGCATTGTTGTCATAGGAGATGACCAAGTCCATGGTTGTCATTGCCCCTGAAGACTTTCTTGAGGACAAGTGTGGAGGTGGAAGAGAGCATCATTGATAATCTTGACCCTTCATAGGCTTAGGCTAATGTGTGTGCCATGTCTTAGTTTTTAACAAACATACTTGGTAAGAAAAAAAAAATGAACATAGGTTATAGAATAGGGATATAAAGAAAATACTTGTGTAATCTGTATAATGTGTTTGCTATATAACTGAGTGTTATTACAAAAGAGCCAAAAACTTAAATGAAGCAGAAAATTTATAAAGCAAAACAGTTACAGTAAGCCAACGTTATTTTTTTATTGAAGAAAGACATTTTCAAGTAAATATACTGTAGCATAAGTGTATGTTTATAAAGTCTACGGCAGCATACAATAGCGTCTGAGGCCTTCACATTCACTCAACATTCCCTGACTCACCCAGAGCAACTTCCAGTTCTGCACGCTCCATTCATGGTGAGTGGCCTGTACAAGGGTGCCACTTTCAGTAACCTGAATAGCCAAAGCAATCCTGAGCAAAAAGGACAACTTTGGAAGCAAAGGAGGACACATCTGGAAGCATTACACTACCTGACTTCAAAATATAATATATGGTTATAGTAACAGAAATAGTATGGTACTGGTACAAAAACAGACACATAGACGAATGGAACAGAATAGAGAGCCCAGAAATAACTTCAAGTATTTACTTATTTTCCAGTCAACTTCAAGTCAACTTACTTTTGGATAAAGATGCCAAGAACATATACTGGGGAAAGGACACCCTCTTTAATAAGTGGTCCTAGGAAAATTGGAAATCTACATGCAGAAGAATGAAACTGGGTCCCTATCTCTCACCATATGTGAAAATCAACTCAAGATGGATTAAACACTTAAATGTAACATCTGAAACTATAGACCATTAGAAAAAATAGGGAAAACATCAAGACGTCAGTCTGGCCGAAGATTTTATGACTAAGACCTCAAAAGCACAGATAGTTATAATAAACATAGACAAATGGGACTATATTAAACTGAAAAGTGAAGAGACAACCTGTTAATGGGAGAAAATGTTTGCAAACTATCTAATAAGGAACTAATATCCAGAATATACAAGGAACTCAAACAGTTGAAAAAAAAAATCCCACTAAAAATAAGGCAAGGATATATTCAGATACACCACACTTTCAGTGTACTTTTTCTGTGTTTAGATGTTTAGACATGAGAATACTTACCACCGGGCCACCACCCTTAGCACGTTCAGTATGTGCTACAAACATGCCACAATAGCTTTGTAGCTTAGGAGCAGCAGGCCTCGTCAGATAGCCTGGTGTGTGGTAGACTGTCCCACCTGGGCTTGTGTTAGGATTTTGTGATGTTTGCTTAGTGATGAAGTCACCTAATAACACATTTCTCAGACTGTATCCCTGCTGTTAAGTAACATAGGACTAAGCTGCATGAATTTCTCTCACGTGTTTGGAAGAACATGTTACTTTCTTTGTCTCCCTTTTCATAAGGGAGAGAAAAGGAAGTGAACTCCCAAGCGTGGTGTGTGTGTGTCTGGGTCATCTACTGTTACCTTGCTACAACTTGCTTTTTCACTCTTTTCTGAGTACACATCCAAAATGCATAAGGAACCTGCCATTAAGTGTTGGTCACATTTTCAGATGCCTTGGAGGACAAGTGATCCTTATTCCACTAGAGAAATCTCCAGTAATTCCCTTTTAATTGCATCACATCACTTACATCTGGGTTCTGGACTTGCCTCATGCTGATTTCTTCTTACAAAGCTGTTGCACTTTATGCTCTTTCCCAGAACCTCTTAATCAGGCTGGTGACTGTCTGTGTGGCTGCACAGCTTCGCTTTGATACTCTTTGCCTCAGAACTTAGGTACCTATTATACCCGTTATTTCAACTGTCTCTTCTCCCATCCATCTAAATCCCAACTTAATGGTTGGACCAAGTCATAGCTCTTCAGTGAATGGGAACAAAGCTGTCATGAAATAGTAAACTCCAGCCATCTCCTTCAAAATTGGATATGTGAAGAAGAGATGCTGAAATGTTGTTGTTCTTAACATTCTCACTGCATCTCCTGTCCTTTTCATCTGGACCTCAGGGGAGGTCTAATTTCTGTTAGCATTGTTCAGGTGAGGCTGGACCGCTGCAAGAAGACCCTATGAAATAACATGCAACTGATGGGACTTGCAAGGGAGGGTATACTTGGCTCCAGCTGAGTAGAAGAGAGGCTTCCCTTCCAGTGAGTGTGCGCTTAAGCTCCCTTTCTGCCTTCATCTCTGTCTACAAAGAGTCCATACTTAGGAGAGCAAGACTGGAGGGGTGGCAGAAATTGCCTTCCTACCTGGCTCTGTAAACCAGTGTTTTATGATTTGGCTGCATCTGTAATGTTTATCCTCTTGAAGGCAGATATCACCCTGTATGTGTAGGAAGGTGGCTTTGCTCATGGCCTCAAAGGACAATTAGGGGGTTCTCAAACTTGGGTCCCTGTGGTTAATTCAAATACCTAGTAAGCACCTTGCCTCCATCAGTCCTGTAAGAGTGTTGCATGGAGGTGTGGAAGACTTTGAGTTAAAACCATTCACTGGTCATTCTCTTTGAACTGCTCTACACAGTTCAACCCTTATTTATTAAATATTTTGTCACAGTCACTTTTACTTCAGATAGTAAGCACTCAAAAATAGTGTTTGCATTTGCTGCTGTGACCTGTCTTAACTTGTCCCTTGCAAGAAATTGAAAGTATACAAGAGCCCTGCAGTTATCCATCAAGTAAACAAATGTTTGGTTGATTCCAGGGCAACAAAGAGATGCCCCTGTTTGATTAATCTTCTGGGATCAGCAGATTATTGGTGTCTGTTTCAATAGATCTAACTCATAATTTAAAAAATTTGAACCAGGTAGATAAATTATAATGTTGCTTAAATGGAAAATGTTTGTTTTTCAGTGGAAATTTGAATTTTCCTTGGTAACATTTACAGCTTTATTTGGGCTGCTAGATAGTTATTGGGAAAGGGAATATGACACAGTCATGAGTTAGTCAGAGATGGTGATTTGGCTCCTGTAGGCAGTGGGGTCTGCCTACATCCATCACTGTTAGGAAATTACATTTTTCTCTACCATCTCCAGAATAGGTTAAGAAGCAGAACCAGGGAACATGTACTAAATAGAATCTAAATCAAACTTAGTAGTTGTACAGATAATTTAAAAGTTACTGTAGAAATTTGCATAAATCTCTGACTCAGTATAAAACAGAGCAAACATAAGGCCAAATTTGTGTTATTATAGTGATTAAGAACACGCAGAGTGGCCTGCCTATGGTATAGGGAAATGCCAATTTCAGAAACTGAGAAAGATGCTAGAGGTTTGATTTTTGTGTGGTCAAAGGTTGTTTAGAAGGGATTGATGTGCTCTCACCTAGTGGGCACAATGTGGGGGTACGTGGCACACCTCTGGGGGCCACGACTACAGCAGATGCAAATGTTGTAACTTAATTCTTTGTACCCTCAAATTAACCTGAAATAAAAAGAAAAAGGAAAGGTCCTTTAAGAAGCTAAAGAGCCAAGGAATAGTAAGGAATCTGGGAATGTTTGTTTTTGAGGTAATTAGAGCTTGTATGCTAGGGAGCTGATAAGTGATTGTGGTAAAAAGAAAAAACAGCCTTTTTTACTTTGACAGGGTGTCTTTTTCTTTAGAGAAAATTGGATCACTTATAGGCAGCTGATCTTGGTTAGTAATCTGAATTTTATCAGCCCCAACCAAGTCATTTGGATGAATTTCCTTGCCTCCCCCTGCCTCATGTGAAATAGTAGTTCAGTACCTCTCATTTTTCATTAAGAAATTGTCAGCTGCTGCTGACAAACAGGTAATGAGTTTGACATGGGATCAGTACGCCATCAGTCTTTAGCATGGATCTGTTTATCTCCTAATGCGGCTGCTTAAAGCATGGGCTTAGTTTAAAGAGCTGTTTTTTACTCCAGGAATGTGTATATAAACTTCATTCTAAAAACTATTTTTACCAGATTCATCAATTTTGTAAGAGGGATGATTAGTTTTTAACTGTTTCATGCTTCAGGGTAAACATGAAGTTGAGATATAACTCTTATCCTTCTTGTCCATTCCCTGGCTGAAACAAACAAAATTATAATGCTGCTTAGCAGGTGGAGTCTGTGTTTGTTTTAAAATTTTAAGTTAATATTCCAAGAAGTTTAAAATTGAGAATTTTTAGGAAGGCTATTTTTCCCAAATGCTTTCCTGTTTAACCCTGATAATTTTTCAACATGGACAGCTGGTTTGATTTTGCTAAAAACAAAAACAAAACCTTAACATTTCAATATGTATAGTTTTAGTTACAGTTACACTATAACAATAGACAAAATTTGGGAATCATAACAGGAAAAAAGTCATCCATGATCTTATTACAAGTAAAAGCATTATCATCACTCCTGTATTTTCACTGTGGTTGTTTTAGAAACATGGTTTGTGGTGTGTGTGCTACTTTCTGGTGTGTTGGGGGGGGCAGCTGTACAGTGCTCAGTGGGGGGCTGACAGAGAAGAGAGGCGGCCCAGGCCTGTGTGGTATGTGAGTGCTTGGCGCTGAGTACCTGGGGGTGGCAGGGACAGAGCAGGTGCTGCTCCTTCCTCAGGGCTGCAGGCAGCGGGGGTGCAGATGGTTCAGGACCACTGGAGACATGGAGACCTTATCACTCAGCATGGCAGCAATGACCTAGAAGAGTGTTGCCCTAGGATAGTGCTCTTCAGAAATTTATGTTCACATTACATCATCTGGACTTGTAAAAATTTGATGTGTGTGTATCTAAAAGGTTACCTGGATGTTGACATGTGCTTTACGTGTATGTTCTTTCAAAACCTTGGAGCTGCATTCCCCACTTGGCAAAGTCCTCCTCATCAAACCAAATAGTCAAATAAGGCTTAAATTTCATTCTGAAAAGACCTGACTTTATTTTTCAAACCATAGATATGTGTTAATGGACACCCCTCTGGCAGCCCTCTCCTGCCTGTGTTTTAATCCTGAGGTGGAAAACGAGGTGTGGCGGCAGTTTTCTGTCCTGTCTCTCTGAAGCCCCCTTTGCACTGTGCTGAGGGTCCTGTGGAAGGGCTGCACCTCCTGGTTTTCACACAAGGCGGGGAGCTGGGGTGCTGGTACCATCGTGACATTTGGGCAGGATGTGGGGCTGCTGGGATGGCCAGGTGGTGGGAAGCTGGGGACAGGCTGCAGGCCATCCTTGAGGAGCGCCCCAAGGCCAATATCCTGGAAACAGATCCCTCTATCCATCATGGAAAACTTTCCAGAAGGGCTTCGGTGGCCTCTCTCCCCTACGTATAGGGACCTCCCTTTGAAAGTTACCTGTGCTTCCCCAGTAAATAGACTCAGCACCTGCTACGCTTGGGGGTATGGGAAGTAGTTTGAGATGATTCAGTCTTCTTAGCCTCATCCCTTTACTTCAGTAAGCACTATAAAAATGAAGTTTATTAAAGAATTAACACCAAAATACACTAGAAAAGTCTGTGTCCAGAGGGCCTTCTATTCAGTAAAATTACGTATGAGATAGCACAAAAGAAAAGCTACCACCACAAAACAAAAACAAACCCACAAGAAGACGCGGTCGCCCCTCGGGGTTTTGGAGTGGCCATCTAGAGAGAGGTCTCCTGGTTCTGTGTGTGGAGGGAAGCAGCTGGGTTTGGTCCTGTGTCCTTCAGGTACAGAAGTTTTGTTGTAGCACAGTCAGCCCACCAGTGGGATTGGTACATTCGGTGGGACAGTAGTGGGTTTTATTGAGAAAAAGGTTAACTGTTATTAAAGATATTTTTGAAATGTGAGAGTAAACAGAGGTAGTAAACATATTTACTAAATGCCTGGTGGGTGTCAAGTGTGCACCTGAACCTCCAGGATTGTGGTGGTTTGTCAGAGTATCCTAAATGGGTTCACCCAGGGAACCCTCATTTCCAGGAGCCTCTGGAGTGGCTGGTGCACTGTGCCATACACTTGGGAATGTGTTGGGGTAACGGGGCCTGCCACCAGCTCAGGGAAGTGGGGGAGGCTGATGGGGTGGTGGCGTGGGACGTGTGGAGAAGTGGGCCCTGGCCCTTTCCCAAGTCCCATGTGTGCTTAGATGGAGCATCCAAAGGCAGGTTTTATGTAATGAAAACTAGCAAACTTTTGGACTAGGGCCAAAAGTCATTTCAGGGTACGTGTCTTGCTGCCCTTGGCAGAACTGATAGCCCCTCTGGGGGACCGTGAACAGCCACCTCTGTCCTATGGAGTCCTTCACCTGCTACCTCTGGTGCAGAAGCGGGAATGAAAGGGCAACACTCCTGCCTGTTCTCTAGGATTCCTTCCTTCCCTCCATGAAGGGACATCAGGAAAGTCCCCCCAGATTTGTTAGGGACACTGCCTGTGTTTCAGTCTGTGTAGTAGCAGATTCCCCCAGACAGACCTGACCCACTGGAACAGCTCATGGCCTTGGGGACTGCTGGCTCTTTTTGGTGGTTGAGGCTCTCCGCTGAGTGTGGCTGCCAGTGGCTCCAGTCCTCACTAAGCCCCTGAGTACCTCTGCAGAGCCTGGGTCCATTCTCCAGTTATAGCCGGGCATCCTCACTTGCGGGTCGCTCTCCTCTCTGCCTCCTAGCCCAGGCCCAGGCCCAGGCCCAGTTTCCCCGTTTGTGCTTGTGAGGAAAGCACGGCCCTTGGTCTGGTCCCCTTCCTGCTGGCCTTCCCATGGGAGGAGCTGCTGCTGGCTCCTAGGGTGAGGCCTTCCTGGTGGGAGGCCCAAGGAGACCCGCCTGTTCTCACTCCCTCGGGCGAGTTGATCCCTCTGTCTCTCATTTGTCTGGCCTGCTTTTCTGGCTGGTGCCTAAGACGTGGTTTCTGAGTGTTTCCACATGTGAGTGGCTGTGTTGGGTCCGTTGACATTATTCTTACCATCAGTACCTCCGTGATCAGAAGGAGTGCAGAGAGGAATGTTCTCTATTCACAAAAAGCAGAAGGGTGTTAAAAATAATATGTTTGAATAGATGCCTTAGATATAGAATTTACAGTTGAGTGAACAACATTTAGCCACACAGCAGCCTGGTGGAGCCTGTTTGAAAGGTGCACAACCCCTGTGCCAGGGGAAGTGTCCAGGTCTGCACTCTCAGTGCAGAATATTTTTCAAAGGGGAGTTTATAGGGAGGAGTTGGAAAGGGAATCTTGGGAAGCATGAAGATATACCTGTCCGTAGGTGGAGTAGTCAGACAGAATCCTCCCTAGTCCTTGCTCTGATGTCCACTGCTTGGTGATTTTCTAGTGTCTGAACTATGTGACCACAATCCCTTGCAGAAGTTATAGCTATTTGTTTAACTGCCTTTCCCCTCTTTTAATCTGGAGGCTCTTTAAAGACATACTCTCCCCTTTTTTCATTTTATTTCTGTGGAGCACATTTTATACACTCAGTACAAATTTGTTGAATCAGGTAGTGTCTTTTTCTTTCTGTGTTTGGGAAAAACATAGTTTCCTGAGTAAATTTAGAAGTTATTTGCCCAATTGAAAAAAAAAACATTAGCCTCAATCAAAACATTTAATTTTCAGGTTTGCTCCAAACTTGATCACAGTGTCCATAAAGTTTGTGTGCAATTTATTTTAAATTTTAAATCCGTTTTAAGTTGCACATGAACTTTATAGACACCCTATATCTATATACTATGTATTTATATAATACGTATATGCCTTTCACCTCCAAACCTTTTGTGAGAAGAGAATTATCGTTAACCACATGAGTTAGTGTGGTGGAATGTCTGGGAGTCCAGAGGTTGAGGAATGCCGCATTGTTGAATAAATGGTGAGCATTTCTGGTTTCAATTTGGTTTACCTACTTTGGGTCTGGGAGTTCTGGAGCTGTGCCCTGGACTTTGGGTTCTGTGTGAATTGATTCTAAGGAGGAGGAATAACTCCAGAAGTAGCTGTTGGAATTAGGAGCTTCCAAGACTCTGCTCATGAGAAGTGGCCTGCAATCTGTTCTCTGCCATGCAGCCTTGAGTCAGACGTACTGATGACAGCCCCATGTTGGAGACGTTACTCCACTGTTAATAGGAATGTTTTATTTTCCCACACAACTTGTTGATTATGTAGCCAAGAATCCTGAAACAAAACAATCTCCCCTCCCCGGAAGAAAACTTTCCCAAAAGTGATTACTTCATAGTGCACATTTCACAGACAGTTGAGCACAACACACAGTAAAGGAAATGTTAATTCTTTCCTTCCCCGAGGGAAATGACATGGGTTAACCCACTTAAAAAGATACCTCAGTCTAGTAAGTTTTCACGCCTTTCTTCCTCCTCCTCGGTACTGCCACTTCCGTTATTCTGCATTAGTGATTATTTCTTCTTCTTGAATAATACATTTTAAAAGAGTATTTGTTTCTTTCATTTTCAGATTTATCACATTTTGGAACTTCTATTTAATGTATTAATGACAGTCAGCGTTAGTAGGAGTAGTAAAGTGAGGCTGTGACAAGCACATAAATTATTAAAGGCTAAAAACAAAACCAAGGCATACCCCAAACTTGAAAGGCAAAAAACTCCCAAATTAATCTTAAAACATTTTGCCTCATATCTACTGTATTTCAAAACCAAAAATTAAGAATTTCAGTTGTGCAGCACCTTCCTTCATCCTTTTTATATAGTTTGCTGTGCCCTTTGATTGGGAGTGCGTTTTAACTTGTCACCTCACCCCTGTGATGTCTAAGATGTATGTGACCCAAAATACGGTTCCCGGCTACCCAGCTCCCTCACCCTTGTTAAGCCTTTTCCGTTCTGCAAAGGCAGTAGCTCTGAGATTCAGAAGTGATTGCATTAAACCCTTGGCTGGTAATTTTGTGTGGGACTGGGTATTGAAATGCAGCAAAGCAAATAATGAAGGCATATGTTTACCTATAATTCTTTTTACCTTGGGAGAGGGATTAAATAGGAACAGTTTGGTTGTTGTCAAATTCTTAACAGTTGCTTTCAAGCATGAAACAGTCCCCGGGCTCTCGGAGGATTTACTTAGCAGTTTGAATAGAGAGGTCTTTACTGCTAATGGAACTGAGATGGCGGGCTTAAGCAATGGGGTGCTTTATAGCCTCTTTAGCCACTTGAGAAGATGTAACATCAAATAGCTGAAACCATTCCGGTCTCCATTGGTGTTTAGGAAGTTGTGCAAAGATTGGCGAATAAATAATTCAGGGTTGTCTGAATGTCTGGATGCCAGGAGTGTTGAGAGTATCTAAAAGCTTGATTCACAGAAGGTTTAGTTCTGGGAGAAACTGGCGCGCCTACTTGAGCTTGGCCCCAGGGAACATTTACAGATAACATTGTCTAAAAACTTTCACTTGGGATTGACTAAGCTTTGTAAAGTAACATTTCACTGGGGACTCCAGTCTTGGAAAAGTGTTATTCATAAAACAAAGAACATTTTATTTTCAGTATAGATGAAAATAAGGTTGGCAGTTATGCTTGTGAGTGTATGTGTAGTTAAAATGCAGGATGGTGATGACGACTTAGGGTCTTAAGTAACTGCTTAAACTGTACTATTTAATGGTTAAGCTTTTGGAAATGACTTCCTGAAGACGTAGGGGAGAAGCAGTCACAGTTCATCTAGTGGTGCCAGTGGAAGTTTCTGCTTCATTCTCACCCCCTGCTTCAGATCTTAGTATAGATCCTTCCCAAATGATCTCTCTAATGAGCAGGTGGGCAAGCATGTGTTGGGGCCTATGGGATGTATGGATATTTTCAAGTATTCTGATTGTCCTCCTGGGCATAGGGCAGATAGTACTTTTTCCCTGTTCATTTGGACAGCAGTGTGGCCGTGGACTTGCTTTGGCCAATTCAGTGCCACATCTGGGCAGAAGTCTGTGCTCTGAGAGCGTGGAATTCTGCAGCCTCAGGAGGAGAATTCTAAGAGAGCCTCGGCTGACAGACAGTGGGCATGGAGAATGAGCAAGAAGTGATGCATTCCTTGAGATTTTATGATTGTTACTGTGGGATGTCTCAGCCTGCCCTGGCCATCATAACCCATAAAGTGCTAGATTCTTCCTGAGGAGTGTACTCAAGAGGCACAGTGATATTTCCTTACATGAGGCTGAGTAGAGAAATGCAGTGGTCACGTGGTGAGGGCAGACAGACCCCCGGCCCCTGCACAGGAACAGCCGTCTCAGGCACTGGCCTCCTTTTCCGTCTCTCTTTCTCTCTCTCTCTTTACTCCAGCATTCATTTCCTTCTTCCCTTTACTGACTAAGTCTGTTTTAATGGTTTCCTGAGGGGGAATTCTCAATTTTATGTTAATGCAAAGTGGCAAACAACTTTTCTCCTTCAAATATGTAACTCTGAGTGACAAAGAACCCCGACATCCACTTCTCTATCACATGCAAGGAAAACTCTGTGGCTGGAAGTTGATGAAGGTGGCCACTGTAATTGACAGACAAGGGAGATTCTTCATGTTGGCACCTGGCCAGAGCTGGTGTGTGTGTGGGGGAACGTTATGTTCTAGATCTGCCACCCTCAAGTGTATCTCAGTGCTTTATAAGATCACCTTTTTTCAAATGTTCTTTCCCTTCACAAAGCTCTAGGAGGTTGCAGTATGTGCATTTCATGGGAGGCTGAGAGCAGGTGAGTAACACGCTCATGTCATCCACACAGCCTTGCATCACTGAGCAAGGAGATTCTCTGATTTCAAAGTGCTGCATTATCACATGACTTTTGAGTATAATTAAGTAGACATTGTTCAAAGAGGCAGAAATACGAAACTATAAAAGGCTACCTTGAGTAAATAATAATAAAATAAAGCAGCTACATTGTTCTGAGTCCTTTAAGTTGATTAATGCATTCGATCCTCTTAGCACCGTGAGTAGGTGTCGTGAACCAGCGCGGCGAAGGGGAGTGAACAGAGTGGAATTGGTGGGAAATGAGGAAAATACAGCCTAAGAGAAGACACAGAAGTGAAAGATGGGATCCAGAGGTCTGACTGAGCTGATGGCTGCAGCCAGCACCAAAGCACAAAATGAGCTTCATTTTACAGTATCTGTACAGGGTTGTCCAGGGGGAAGTAGCATAGACAATATGGGGAAACAGCATAAACAAAAGACATATTTTTGCTCTTACAGTAAGACAGGAAGATGCAAATGACTCCAATAAAGACAGATGCTCTTGTTAATGGTTTCTGCTCAACTTTGTTAACATTATGATAAGAAGTACAAAGGGAAAGATCACAAGGATCTCTGCACAGTTAAGACAAAGAAAGCGCAATGGTGACTTCTGGCATAGGGGAATGAAGAACGGAGTATGGTTGATTTGGGAAAGGAGGAGAAGCAGGGGGTTCACTCCCTAATGTTCCCCAGGCTGCGAGGGCCCTGCCTCCTCATGGCCTGCTCTCTGCAAGCAGGTATTCAGAAACAATAAAGCCACAGAGAGGTTAAGAAACCAGGCCTAAGGTCACAGAGCTAGTAACTGGTAAACCAGAGTCTGGTTGCAGAATTCTTAACTGTAAAGAAAATCTTTGAAACTTTTAAATGAAGATGACAAGATAATTCACTTTTTTAAGACTTTTTTTTTTTTTTTTTTAAAGCAGGTGTAGGTTCCCAGCAAACTTGAGAAGGTGCAGAGAGTTCCCATATATACCCTGTCCCACACATGCACAGCCTCCCCCATTATCGGCATATCCCACAGAGGAGTGGTACATTGTTACATCTGATGGACCTGCTGGACACATCCTTATCACCCACAGATAGTTTACATAAGGGTTCAGGCTTGGTGTTGTACATCCTGAGGCTTCGGATAAACACATAATGGCGTGTATCCACCATTATATCAAACATTGTCTCTACTGTTCTGGGAATCCTCTGTGTTCCACCTCTACATCCCCCTCCTGACTCCAGCCACTGGCAGCCTCTGATCTTCTTGTCACCATAGTTTTGCCTTTTCCAGAAGGTCATATAGCTGGAAGCACACAGCCCGCAGTCCTTTCAGAGCGGCTTCTTTCACATATAATATACATTTATGTTCACCCATGTCTTTTTGTGGCTTGGTAGCTCCCTTCTTTTTAGTGCTGAATAATATTCCATTTTCTGATGTATCATGGTTTATTTATCTATTCACCTATTGAAGGACATCTTGGTTACTTCCAAGTTTTGACAATTATGAATAAAGCTGCTGTAAGCAACAAAATGCAGGTTTTTGTGTGGGCATAACTTTTTAGCTTCCTTGGGTAAATACCAAGGATTGTGATTGCTAGATCATATGATAACAGTATGTTTAGTTTTGCAAGGAACTGCCAAACTCTGACAAGGGGCTGTGCCATTTTGCATTCTCAGCAGTGAAAAATGAGGATTCCCATTGCTCAGCATCCTTTCCAGCATTTGACAGTGTCAGTGTTCTGGATTTTGACCATTTTAGCAGGTGTGTGAGAATACTCTAACAATTGAATTTCTATAAATAATACATGGCCTATATTTTCTGTAATACGTAATTTATGGGATTTTTTGTTTGTTTCAGGATCCTAAAATATGTACGTGTGTATATGTGCCTCATCTTTCAAGCTTCTAGCTACTTCCTCCACTCCCCATATCATACCCTTGCCCTTGTCATGTTGCTATGAGAGGATACGGCTCCCAAAGGTGTTCCAGGTTCCCCGTGGTTTATACTGGTTCCCTCTTGTCTGTTCTGGGCTCCTATTTTATCCGCTTTTGTCCTTTGAAAAAGAGCTGTTGATGGAGCTGTTTTCTGTAAGATTAAATCAATTAGAGGGTAAGACACACTGGAGAAGGATCTTGGGACAATGCCTGAGCTTTGTCAGTCAGCTAGGGGTGATGTCGTGTGGAACACTAAGGGCACAGATGCCACTGAGCAGGTGTGGAAGCCACATCCACTGTGGGCTCCTTTGGCCCCAGGAAGTAGGGTGGCAACATAGGGGAACCCCAACTCAGGCTGGGGCCCTGCTGCCGGGGTGGGGTTCAGAGAAGTGGGGTTAGGTGAAAAGAACCCCACTGCCCATCAGTTTCCACGTTAGCTGGACCATGAGGCTGGTAGGGGAAACTAGACTTTTCTTCTTTTGATTTTTAAAAGTCTCAGCAAGTCAGGAATGAAATACTTCATGGGCCCTGGCTTTGTGTATAAGTCTGTGTTAAGGAGAGAGGCGGACAACAAAAAAAAAAGGGGGGGGTTGTTGAAACAAGCCAAAGTTCAGCCAAGCTCTCATCTGAACCCACAATCCTGCCAAGATTTTTTTCCCCAGACATAAGAGGAAAAATCATTTTTCAAAAACTTTCCATTTCTGATTTTTCTGTGATTCCAGACAGTCAAATTAGTGTAAAATTTTTGTGTTACTTTTTTTTAATTTTTAAATCCTCAGCATATTAATCTTGCTTATTTTAATTTTAATTTTTGGAAATTATAACTTTTCTATTTTTCTTCTTGGTATTAGGTAATTTCTTGCTGGAATGATATTTTGCAATTTAATTACTTAAAATGATTTTAGCATAAATCTTCTATTTGAAAAATGTGTGTTTGTTGTTTGTCAGAATCACGGTTTTTAACTTTTTCTTTTCTTTCTTTTTTTTATTTTTTAGACAGAGCCTCAAGCTATTGCCCTGGGTAGAGTGCCATGGCATCACAGCTCATAGCAACCTCAAACTCTTGGGCTCAAGCAATACTCTTGCTTCAGCCTCCCAAGCAGCTGGGACTAAAGGTGCCTGCCACAGCCCCTGGCTATTTTTTGGTTGTAGTTGTCGTTGTTTGGCAGGCCCGGGCTGGATTCGAACCTGCCAGCTCTGGTGTATGTGGCTGATGCCTTAGCCACTTGAGCTACAAGTGCCGAGCCACCTTTTTCTGATTATATGAATCTAATATTGTCATTGTAGGAAGAAACAGAAAACATCAGAACGTATTAAAAGTATAATAAAATATAACTTAATTACTCAGAGAAGCATTTTTAACAATTTGGTTGTATTTTTACAGATTTCTGTGCATGTAAACTTGCATATGTGTTATATACATGTGTAGTACATTTTGTAGATATAGGGAATATGCTGTATATGTAGTTTTTACTGATTGCCTTTTTTAGTCAAGATCTTTTCTTTAATGCTGGGAAATAATCTTAGAAAATGTGATTTTTAACAATGAGGTATTTTTAAATACTATACTATTTAATATTTTGATACTATTCCATACTTTATATATTCTTCCTTTTTGCGTTTGTGAGCATTTAGTTTGCTAACAGTCTTTCACTATTAATAATGGTACATTGATCTTCTTTGCTGCCATGTTTTTGTGGCACTTAACAGTTTGTGTGAGAGATGATTAAGAATAGAGTATTAAAAATAATTCCTAGTCACAAGCCCCTGCCATGTGACAGGCACTATATACTTTACTTACCTCCAGAACAAGTATGTGAGGTGGGTGGCACTGTGTCCACCTAAAGAAAGAACCTGGTAGTCTATAGCTGGTCAGTCGTGGAGTAAACACAGAAGTTTTGGACTAACCCCCAACTCTTCACCACTCCTCTATTCTGGTTTGGCCGCACATGGAGAGCCCCAGAGGACCAAATCATGAGAGACGGACCATTGAACATTTTCTGGGAGAAGGCTATTATTAAACAAATATCTGCCCGTACTTATGAATCCGAAACTAGATCACACGGGATAGACTGGAAACTATTGTACAAATTCTGTTTCCCCAGTGGTATTTTACATTTTAAAAATGAGGTCCTCAGAAGTGAAGTGATTCGCCAGGCAACCAAGTATTTATGACAGTGAGTGGAACCATAACTGGCAGCAATTGGTCTTCTGTGTTTTATTTTGCTGGTGTGGGGCTCTCCAGGCGTCTTAAAGAATGAGGACTAGAGGCCCTAATTCTCTATTCATAATGAGGTCAGACTACGTCTATAAAGGAGCATCTCCCCCAAATTATCTAGTTTGGGACCAGTACCTACTGAACTACAAGTGTAGCAGTGCTGTAAACTGGCTGTGTTTGACCCCTAGCTCTACCTTTTCCTGCCTGTGTAGCCTGAGCAAGTTACTCTCTTCTCTGTGCTTCAGTTCTCTTCTGTGACTGGAGGTGACCCAGGAGGATCCCCTGGATGGGGTTGTCGTGAGGGCTTTGTGCATGCTCCATGAAGAACTCCTAGAACAGTGCTGGGTGTGTGGTGAGCCTGTGTGCGCCAGCTGCTAGGGTTTGATTACTAGGTGTCATTTCTTCCCCAGTTCCCTCCATTAGCTATAATTTTCAAGGACCTTGAAGAAATGGTGTTTTTGCCTCTAATAAAATTTACAGAAACTTCACAACAGCTTGAAATGTAGCTATAGTTGTCATTGAGCATATATATTTAAGGTGAGTAATAAGATAAAAGCTTTTGTTTTAAAAAAAGCTTTTAAAAGGTCGAGACTCCAGGTTCAAAGGTCTTTTTAAGCAGGCTCTAGAATGTCATCTCGAATGTTTCCTTTGTTTCTTGATATGAAAGTAGTTAAAACAAAATGAAACAAAACAATCTAATAGCTTATCAATAAGTCAGAGGTTTCCAGGTTTCCTGATAACGCTTTCACTTACTGGTACCATTTGCCAACTCTTATCAAATTGAATACAAATGTCTTGAGAAATCTAGTTTCCCACACTGTTTGATTTGGTTTGCTACTTTTGGCTTAGAAATAAGAAGGAGTATGGCCTAATTCTTGCCTTGTGGTGAAATTATATTGCAAAGTAAGAACAGAAAGTCTGGCTTTCTGTTGGAACCCTCTGTGCCTTCCTGAAGGAAAAGGCTGGGAGCTTGCAGGGTTGTGGGCTCATTAAGACCAATTCGCTTTGTCTTCATTGTTACTGGCAAAGTCGTGGTGAGACAACACTTGTAGTCAGGGTGTGATCTTGGCGGTCCCGAGCCTGGGTTTGAAACCCAGGTCCACAGTGTCCAGCTGCAACAGGTCACTCACGTCCTTCAGCTTCATTGCTCTGAAAAGCCGAGATAAAACTTCCTACGGTGAGACCTGAATGAGTGAATGTTGGTGGAAGTGTCGAACGTGAGGCTCTCCTAATTGTAGCTCTCTGAGGATATTCATAGGGGAAAGGAAGGGCTGGGTATACCCACCCTCAGAACTTAATGTTCCAAAGCATTCCAAACTTTGTTCTAGGTTTGTTTTTAAGCTGGGTTTTATGTCCTATACCATCCAGTCAGGTAGTATGATACAGGAAACACCACAGCCTCTGTGACACATGCACTTGAGTTTGGCAGAGACTGCTGTCCCCACCCATATTCAAAAGGGCTTCACAGTCTTGGACTTAAGTGGACCCCGTAGAGCAGTGGTTCTCAACCTTCCTAATGCCGTGACTCTTTAATACAGTTCCTC
>CAUYON010038334.1:0-36789 GCA_963573935.1 Arctocebus calabarensis
TTTTTTTTTTTTAAGACAGAGCCTCAAGTTGTCACCCCGGATAGGGTGCTGTGGCATCACAGCTCACAGCAACCTCCAATTCCTGGGCTCAAGCCAGTCTCCTGCCTCCGCCTCCCAAGTAGCTGGGACTACAGGCACCCACCACAGCGCCCGGCCATTTTTTGGTTGCAGCCGTCATTATTGTTTCTAACCCGCCAGCTCAGGCATACGTGGCTGGTGCCTTAGCCTGTTGACCCACAGGCGCCGACCCTAAACTGTCCTTTTCTAAGGCTACGTGTTGAAATAAGTGAAGGTGAATGACAAGCTGAAGTCGGATTGTTGCAGAAAGACAAGGCCCAATGGAAAGAAAGAGCACACAGACACTATGTTTATAAGAGGAAGGCTTTTATTTCAGTCCATGGATTAAAGGGCATAGAAGAATTCAAAATGGCCATGTTCCTTGACTGGCTTGGTGGTATTGATTCAGGACAGGTGGCACCATAGCCCGCTGGGGGGACCTGAGGGACGGACCTGCTGCCTCCTCCTTGGCGGTGTTGGTGCAGTGTCAGTGGGCAGAGGAACTTGAGGGCTGGAGGGTAGGCAGGGGGACCCTGTAGGAGGCTCCTGTAGCCTAGGGGGCCAGACTACTGCTGGGAAGATACCAGCGGTTAGGTTTCCCACCCTGGCATTTCCTATGTCTGGTAAATTTCATGTACGTTTCCTAGGCCTGGGAAGGAAAGGGATTGTAGCCATTCATTTGCTACCGAGTCCCTCTAAATGTAACTACAGAGGACCCCTGCATGCTAAATGTAACTACTGAGTCCCACCAAATGTAACTACAGAGGACGCACGCACACTTAATGTAACTACTGAGTCCCACCAAATGTAACTACAGAGGACCCACGCACGCTAAATGTAACTACTGAGTCCCACCAAATGTAACTACAGAGGACCCACGCACACTTAATGTAACTACTGAGTCCCACCAAATGTAACTACAGAGGACCCATGCACGCTAAATGTAACTACAGAGGACCAGTGTACGCTAAATGTTAATTCCTGCTAAATGTAACTACAGAGGACTCATGCCCGCTAAATGTAATCAACGAGCCCCGTTAAATGTAACTACAGAGGAACCTATGTGCCTATACCCCCTGGAGAGAGAGAGCTTTTCCCCCGACTTGGTTTGTTTTTCTCTGCCAGGAGCTCTGGCCTTTATGTACATCTTTTTCTTTCTTTCTTTTTTTTTTTTTTTTTTGCAGTTTTTGGCCTGGGCTGGTTTTGAACCTACCACCTCTGGCATATGGGGTTGGCACCCTACTCCCTTGAGCCACAGGTGCTACCCTTTTGTACTCTTTTTTTCTATAAATAAATCCTTACTTGCCACAGATCTATGGTCTGCGGATTCTTTTGAGTCATTGAGACCAAGGACCTACTGAAGACGAAATTCTGGTATCAGTCTTCTTTTTTTTTGAGACAGAGCCTCAAGCTGTCACCCTGGATAGAGTGCTGTGGCATCACAGCTCACAGCAACCTCTAATTCCTGGGCTCAAGTGAGTCTCTTGCCTCCACCTCCCAAGTAGCTGGGACCACAGGTGTCCGCCACAACGCCCGACCATTATTTGGTTGCAGCTATCATTGTTGTTTGGCAGGCCGGGCAGGATTCGAACCTACCAGCTCAGGTGTACGTGGCAGGCGCCTTAGCCCACTGAGCCACAGGCGCCGAGCCACAGTCTTCTTTTTATTTCCAGTCAAAAAGTTCCAGCCCACAGGTACCTTTCTCATCGGTCAGTTTGAACTAAGCTGAAGAAGCTGTTCCAGCACCCACAGAACTACAGGATTTCACAGAAGCGGAAATTTCCAGGTCCTTAGAAGTTAAGTTTCTACAAATTCCTTTTTTTTTTTTTAATTTATTTTTTGTAGAGACAGAGTCTCACTTTATCGCCCTCAGTAGAGTGCTGTGGTGTTACACAGCTCACAGCAACCTCCAACTCCCGGGCTTAGGCGATTCTCTTGCCTCAGCCTCCCGAGTACCTGGGATTACAGGCGCCTGCCACAACACCTGGCTATTTTTTTGTTTTGCAGGTCTGCCAAGGCTGGGTTTGAACCTGCTACCTTCAGTATATGGGCCGGCGCCCTACTGGATGAGCCACAGGCGCCGCCCTACAAATTCCTAAGAGCTGAGTCATCATGGGTGAGGTGGGACCCGACAGGTGTATCCTTGGGGGTCTCCTTGAGAAGGCCTCTGTTCTCCTAGAACTCACCCTTCCCGGGTATCCTCTCTCTGGATGACTACCCTCATCCTACTACATGCTAAGAAAATGACAGTTATCTATGTCTAGGAAAGAGCTTAGAAAATAGTTTCTTTTGGTTTTTCCTTTTCATTTCTTTTGTTTTTTAGAGACAGTTCTTGTTCAGGTTTTTCTTGAACTCCCTGACTGGAGAAATCCTCCCACCTTATCCTTAGAAAACTGATTTTCTTTAGGTATTTTTTTTTTTAGATATATTAAGTCATAAGACAAACTAATTTTTTTTTTAAAGACAGAATCTTGTTTTGTCGCCCAGTTGGAGTAGCATGGTATAAGCCAAGTAAATAGCAACCTCAAATCCTTGAGCTCAGGTGATCTTCCTGCCTCAGTCAGTCTCTTGAGAACCTAAGACTACAGTTGTATGCTACCACACCTGGTTAAATTTTTTTTTTTTAGTAGAGATGGGGATCTTCCTTTGCTTAGGCTGGTCTTGAACTCCTGAACTCAAGGAATCCTCCTGCCTCGGCCTCCCAGAGTGGTAGTATTACAGATGTGAGCCACTGCACCTGCTAGTGAAGGAAATGTTACATCATTGGGTAGTGTTTTGTGGTTTTGATGTGCTATTTGGCCAAAGACTTAACAAACTAGATGAGCTATTTTTAAAAAACATTGAGAGTACACCTTTGAAAGGGAACACATTGTATTTGTCCAAGAAGAATATAATGTAAGAATCCATCAGTTTTCCAAGACTTTGTTACTTTAGGTATGTATACAAGATACATAATTCTATTCTGGAAGCTGATTTCTTCTTTAGGTTCTTGGCAAAAAAAAAAAGTATAAATCTCTTGAGCATAAAATTTAATAGCAGAGAATGAATAGTATTCAAGAATGGTCTGGGCTTGGTGCAGTGGCTCATGCCTGTAATCTTAGCACTTTGGGAGTCTGAAGTGGGAAGCTCACTTGAGCTCAGGAGTT
This sequence comes from Arctocebus calabarensis, assembly GCA_963573935.1. Classification (NCBI taxonomy): domain Eukaryota; kingdom Metazoa; phylum Chordata; class Mammalia; order Primates; family Lorisidae; genus Arctocebus; species Arctocebus calabarensis. Next base: position 3,204 of record CAUYON010038334.1, read on the forward strand.
CAAGACCAGCCTAAGCAAAGCAAGACCACATCTCTACCAAAAATAGAAAAATTTGCCGAATGTTAGACAGGAAGAGAACGTGAACATGTGAGTTTGAGATTGCTGCGAGCTAGGCTTATGCTATGGCCCCTCTAGCCTGGGTAACCTAGTGAGGCTGTTCAAAAAAAAAGAAAAATGGTTTGGCTTGGCACCTGTAGCTCAAGTGGCTAAGGCGCCAGCCACAAACACCAGAGCTGGGGGGTGTTTAGCACACCAGCTCGAGCCTGCCAAACAACGACAACTACAACCAAAAAATAGCCAAGCGTTGTGGTGGGTGCCTGTAGTCCCAGGTACTTGAGAGGCTGAAGCGAAGAATCAATTAAGCCCAGGAGTTGGAGGTTGCTGTGAGCTGTGACATCATGGCACTCTACCCAGTGTCGCCCTCCCCATCCGGTGGGAAGGGCAACGGTTTGAGGAGTTCGGCGTATGAAAAAAGATAGAGATCTACAGTAGTTTAAGTAAGAGGAGAATTAGGGCTATAGTTACCACGATACCGACCGAGAAGGCAATAATCTTACAAGACGGGGAAAGGGTAGGCGAGGAAGTGTCTTGGATTAATTTGCCCTTATCAAGGTGGATCGGGAGAGGAGTGTTAGCTCCCCACAAGCCCATGAGATATGAAGAAACACACGCACACAAAGATAGAGAGAAAGAGCTGAAGCAAAGAGCGCAATGCTCTAGGCTCGTTTATTAAACAAAACTGGGTTACTTATATAGTGCTTGAGTTCCGGTTTCCTGTTCTTGTTTTGCTTAACTGCTTTGCTTAATGTTGCTAAGGATGTGGGTGGGTGAAATTGACTTCCTTCCTACAGATGTGGGTGGGTGACCACCTCCGGATGTGAGTGGGATGTGGGTGGGTGAGCACCTCCAGTATGCTGGCTTAAGCAAACATTGCTTAAGGAAGTTAGCTACAGCCTGTTCTGGGTGGTATCCACAGTGCTTGTGTCCTTTAGTATTGTTAACCCTTACAACCCAGGGCATCAGCTTGAGGCTCTGCCTCAAAAAAAAAAAAAAAAAAAAGATTGGTTTGTATTCTGTTACTTGCCTAATTTGTATATCTATTTACTATTGATGGAAGTTATTTTCAGTCTGGGATTATAGGAATAAAACAGTTATAAATGTACTCAAGTCTTGGTGTAGATGAATATATTTTCATTTTCCTGAGTAAATACTTAGAATTGAAATGTCTTATTTGCGAGGTCAGTATATGTTTACACTAATTGTACTCTTTTACACTCCTTCTGGTACTGGTTGTACCGTTTTTACGCTCCCTTTAGAGTTTGTTGGCCCCTACCCTCTCTTGTTTTGGGTGGTAATAGTCTTTAATTTTAGCCATTCTAGTAGGTATGAGAGGGTATCTCATAGATTACAATTTCTTTTTTTTTTCTTGAGGCAGAGTCTCACTTTGTTGTCTTTTGTAGAGTCCTTTGGTGTTATAGCTCACAGCAACCTCAACTCTTGGGCTCAAGTGATTCTCTTGTCTCAACTTTCCTAGTAGCTGGGACTACAGCTGCCTACCACAACACCCAACTGTTTTTTTGTTGTTGTTTGTTTAGGAGGCCCACACGGGTTTTGAACCCAACAACCCTTGTGTATGTGGCTAGAGCCCTAACCACTGAGCTATGGACACCGAGCCAATTTTCATTTTCTTGATCAATAATGATAAGCATCTTTTCCTGTGCTTGGTGGCCACTCTTATATCTTTTTTTTTTTTTTGAGACAGAGCCTCAAGCTGTCACCCTGGATAGAGTAAAGTGGCATCACAGCTCACAGCAACCTCCAATTCCTGGGCTCAAGTGAGTCTCCTGCCTCTGCCTTCAAAGTAGCTGGGACTACAGGGGCCCGCCACAATGCCTGACCATTTTTTTTTTTGGTTGCAGTGGTCATCCTTGTTTGGCAGGCCCGGGCTGGATTCGAACCCTCCAGCTCAGGTGTACATGGCTGGCGCCTTAGCCCATTGAGCCACAGGCACCGAGCCTTGAATCAGTTGTTTTTTTTTTTTATAATTTTATTACATCATAATTGTGTATATTGGTGCAATCATAGGGCAGAATGCGTTTCATATACAATCAGAAACATTTTGATCGTACTGTTAGAGTTAGCCTTCTTGGCATTTTGTTTTTTTTTTTTTTTTTTTTTTGTTTTTGAGACAGAGCCTCAAGCTGTCCCCCTGGGTAGACTGCTGTAGCATCACAGCTCATAGCAACCTCCAATTCCTCAAGCGAGTCTCTTGCCTCTGCCTCCCAAGTAGCTGGGACTACAGGCGCCCGCCACAACGCCCGGCCATTTTTTGGTTGCAGCCGTCATTGTTGTTTTGCAGGCCCAGGCTGGATTCAAACCCTCCAGCTCAGGTGCCTAGTTTTTTTTTATTTTAATGGAAAGTTTTCCTTCTTACTAGCTTTCTCTGAGTTTTCCCAGTGCTACTTGCCTCATGGAGTGGCAATCTTCTTGTGGGTGAGTTAAGTGCCATTTAATTAGATCTCTCCTGAATGAGTTTGGAGTTAATTATTACGGAGTGGAGGACAGGCTCATAAGAAGTGAACAAAATTTGGGTCATCTGCAGAACTTAACCTTTTTAGGTCAGATAGGAATCGTCACATGTCCCTCCCCATTTTCTTTGAGAAATGAGAAGCCCAAGGTTAATTCTTCACACATTCTGAAAATCAAGTTCTTTCACAGCAAATGCAATACCTTGATACACAATAAATGTTCATTTGTGTCGTGATAGGTGACCATGAGTATAAATTCACAGGGAGATGGTGGTAAAGAACAACCGCTAGATGCCATACTTTGTGGCTTAGCAGACCTTATTATTCTTGCCCAAGGTCATCCTAAAAAAGCATTCTTTAATCCAGTATCTCTTAAAAATTCTGGCACTGGACCCTTTGGTTTATCTTGCCTTATTGATAATCACTTTTTAAAATTCTTTTTACCACATCTGCTCACTAAGTTTTAAAATTATTTTTCTTTTATTTCAGTGGAAAGTTTGCCCTCTTACTGCTTTGAGTTTTTCCAGTGCTAGTTGGCATATGAAGTAGCAAACTTTCTGTGGATGAGTTCAGTGCCCTTTAATTAGATCTCTGCTCAAATGACAGGCTCTGCTAATTGAAAGGGGTGAGGGCAAAGTTTCACTGGGTGATGTGTAGCTTGTAAGAGATTATAAAAAAAAAATAACTTGGCTCAGTTCCTGTAGCACAGTGGTTATGGTGCCGGCCACATGCACCAACCAAGGCTGGCGGGTTTGAACCCAGCATAGGCCAGCTAAACAACAATGAAAACTATAACAAAAAAAAATAGTCAAGCATTGTGGCGGGCACCTGTAGTCCCAGATACTTGGGAGGTTGTGGCAAGAGAATCTGCTTAAGCCCAAGAGTTGGAGGTTGCTGTGAGCTGTGACATCATAACACTCTGAGGGCGACACTGTCTCCAAAAATAAATAAATAACTTGACAAAACAGATCGAGGTCCATAGAAGGCTTTTTTGGTAATTTACTAAGCCTTGAAAGCATTCGTTTATAAAGTTGGAAATAGCGAAGGGAGATGAAACATTTTATTTAAATTAATGTTGTTGTGCTGTTTTGTTAATGCCAAAGCATTCTCTCTCTATGGAAACCTTGGCAAATGCTTTGTCCACAGCCATTGGATGAAGACCAGCATCCAAACACCAAATGTGCTGTTTGTGTGTCAAGGACATGGATCTGATCTTGGATAAAGTGTAAACGATTAGGTTACAATGTTTGGGATTGTTGGGTTAAGGTCCCTGTTGTAGTTATGCCCATCACTCAGGAGGTGTGCCATATACCCTTACACTGGGAGCACACCAATCCCCCTCCACTCATCTTGAATTATTCTCTTGTGTGAGCATGTATTAGCTCAACTACTAGCTTCATGTTAGTATTGAACACATTGGATATTGGCTTTTCCATTCTTGTAATACAGGAATTCTTTATCACATCTCCCTTACACCATGCCACATACAACCTTCACCTTGAAATATTTACATGCTTGATTGGGTAGAGCAACAGAGGTGTTTCTGGCACGGTATATAAAGAATAATAGGAATAGGTTGTGACACAATAAAAAATGGCCATTGTTAGTTTTAACTCAACTTTCACATGAGATGAGAGAGGTGAGAAGTGAGAGAGGAATGATTCTAGATGAGAAGGTGACTTGTTGGTGGAAGGTCAGGTTCCATTACTGCTCTTATTCATGCTATTCAGAGAATGATCCAAACAATCCATCATTTTGTTACTACACCACCCTCTTTCACTTTAGGGTCTAATATCTAGTTTGAATTCTTTTTCTCAATAAATGAATATAAATTTGTCTTCTTAATGACAACCAAGCCCAAATGCTCTCTTTATCCAGTAATTACAGATTATGAAGGAAATGGAATATACTATCTTTTGCCTTCATTCAATTAACTTCTATTTTTAATTGCTAAATTAAATGTTGTAGGAAAAACTGAAAGGCTTTGTTCTAATTTTGAAATTCCATGGCAAAATAATTGAGTCATACACATAAAATGTCCATTAACAAGAGCGCAATTGTAGTACTGGTTAGTTTTGTTTGAAACAGAAATATGAAATTTTAAATTCAGCTATTGAAAAAGCCTGAGGCTACTACTGCATGTAAAAGGCTCTCAGTGAGGAGCAACACAAATAAAGATTTTTATAACCGAGTGAGGTAACTTCTTGGCCTAGGAATTTATGATAGAGCTTTTACTGTGCTTTTAAAAGTATTTTCACTAGATATAACATCAAGTTCATATATACGTGAAGTGATGAAATCTATCATAGTGGCCTAATCCTGACTACTCAAGCTCAGTATTGGGCTGGGCTAAGTCCATTCAAGGAAGTCTTCTGCCAATTTTTAGAGGATGAGGAAACAGTGCCTTGTCCATACTTGCAGGCGTTAGTTGTTATAGTTCCACAACCAAGTGTAGATTGAAGTTCAGGGAAAGTAAAAGTAGTAGGATTTATGCAAATGGACACTATAAACACTTTTGACCATAGACAAGCACTTGCTATCACCTCTTGATTTAATTATTCCATAGTCTTTTGATGTAAATGTCATTTGAGCAACCATAGAGATACCAGATCGGACAGTTTAAGTTCACAAACTCACACAGGAAAAAGTGCTGCATACCCCACTGCGGAATATCACTACAGTCACCATCGAAGTACTCCCCTGGGGAAGCTATGCTGATGCCAACGCTTAGTCCACCCTTCAAAGCAATTTTGGAACCCTCTTTCTGGAATGGCCATCAGAGCTGTCCTCATATGAAGGTCTGAAAATTAAGTTAGATTTCTAGAGGAATTCTCATCACTAGAAATAATCCCATCTGATGGAGACTTAGAAACCCTGTTGAACCTGCCACAACCAAGGTTCAGTAAGTGTACATTTGAGGTAGCAGTAGAACCAGTGAGCCTTCAGGTCTTGTGAGCTGTACTCAAATCTTTAAACATTTATGTTGACCCTGATTTGAGGTGATAAATTTGCTTCCTTTAATAAATAAGGCTCTTTTTTCCCTCCTCCCCAGGAAACTTATTAGTTATCTATAAAGATGATGACCTAAATAATAAAGAATGAGCATTCTCTAATTCAATCTAAAATCTAAATCTCTAAAATTTGAAACTTTTTGAGCACTGACATTATGCCACAAATGGGAAATTCCATACATAAGTACTTAACACAAAACTGTTTCATGTGCAAAATTATTAAAATTATATAAAATTGCCTTTAAGCTATGTGTATATTAATCATAAATGAGTATAGTTTAGACTTCGATCCTATCCCCAAGATGCCTTACTATGTGTATGCAAATATTCCAAAATCAAAAAAAATATACAAAAGCAGAAACACTTCTTGACTCGAGCATTTCAGATAAGGCCTATCAGCTCGTACCATAAAAATCAATATTTTATGTTACAGTTTAGTACTAAAATAGATCTTTTTAGCACTTAAGAGAATATGATATATTACACATTACAGAAATTTGGCAGATTTGCTTTGAAGTTCTAATTTGAAATAATTATTTTAGATCCGTGATTTTACGTTGAATGTGTGAAACAGTTAAAGTTTCAAAACAATACAGTGTCTTGATGTTCAAGAAACTTGGATTTCACTATGTTTCTTAAGTTTAATTTATTAGGTTTATAAGACCTACTTAAAGACTTGGGAAAGTTTTAACTTGTTAGGGGTTTAATTTTATCCTGTTAAGCATCGGAAGTGCTCGTAAAGTAAATTAAACATGTTAGATTTATAAATGTTTAAAATGTTACTGGAATTTGGTGATAAAATCTGAACAGTGATTACCCATGGAGTAAAGACTGACTTGAAGAAGGGCTCCAGGGTACTTTCTAGAGTTGTAGAAATGTTTTATATCTTGAATGAGCTGTTGGTTATCAAAATCCATTGAACTGTATCCCTTGAGAGTCATGTATTACCTTAATGTAATTTTACTTCAATTTGAAGAAATGTGTGTAGACAGAACTGATTGTTTAATGGGGTTAAATCTATTCAACTTGAGTTAAACATTGATTCAAGGACCTCCTGAGTTTATATGTTTATAAAACATTCGGTTTTATAAAATTTACTAGATTTATGAGTAGAATTATGAGATTCATAATTTGAACTTAAAAGCTTAAGGTAGACTCCAGAGTGCATCCATAGATTCAGCCCTTGGGCAAAAATTCTCATGACTTGTAAGTTCATGTCTATTCTCTCACCTGCTTGGTGGACTCCTTGTGATTGAACTGGAGTGCCTCCAGAGACCAATTGCATCATTTGCATAGAACAGCGTGTCAGATAAACCCTCACCCCGAAGGGCAGAAAGGAAGTTCTCAGGACGGTGTTCCTATGATGGCAGCTGTCTGGAGGCAGTAGCAGGATGGGTGATGCTAGTGCACACGAGGAGCTGCCTCCTCACAAGGCTTTTCCATTAGACTAGGACTGAGAGGTGCGGTTGGCAAAGGGGACTCAAAGATGCGAGAGCTGTCCACCAGGGCATTGCTGAGTCCTGAAGAGAAGGTGAGGTGTGTCTTCCCCTTTCCCTTGTTAGAAATCTGTACCTTTCCTTTTGATTCTCTAGGATACCCACTTTATCTTTTCTGGTTTATAAAAGAAAAAATAACTAGATAGCCACGTTGGAGAAATGTTTTCCCCAACCTGATTCAAAGAATAATATTGGTCTGAAGATGACTTATAGGATAGCATTTTCAATATCATACTCTCCTGATATACACATTTTCTCTCTCTCTCTCTCTCACACACACACACACACACACAAAACCTCAAAATCAACAAAAAAAGCATTTAAATACTGTGGTCACGCCTTTCCTCTTCTTGGTGTTTGTGTCTAAGCTGCTATTTTGTCAGTGCTCTCCACTGTCCCTCTTGCTCTCCCCCCACTTCTACGACTGTCCTTGTACCTTTCACCAGCCCCACTACCATTTCAGAAGAAAACTCCAGGGGAATGAGTAAGCTTGGCTAGTGTCAAAGATCAATGGTGCAGGCTCACTACTGCCAAGATACAAAGGGAATCAAGAGGGGGCCAGGAAGAACTTCGCCTTCCAGTTGAACCCCCATTTCACCTTTTTGCCATATGTGGGCCCTGTGAGAGCTCATTCATGGGCAGCCTTCTGCAGATGGCCCCAGAAGGGCTTTTCAGAAGGGCCAGTAAGAACACCTGGCCTTGGTATTTCTCTCCCCCAGCTCCTAGATAACAAGTTCAAGGTGCATGCCCATGGTACCCTGAATATTGTTGAGATAAATCCGTGACTCTCTCCTGTCCTACACACATTCCCTTTTCTCCCTCTGCTATGCTGCCCCTTCTCATCTTCCTCACTCTCACGTTTCTCATTTCCCAGCCCTCTCTTGACACTCTGATCTCCGTTAATCAGTCCCTAAACCTTCTCCCTCAACTCACACACAAATTTCCTCATTCCTCAAGCTATCTAAAATAGCATTCTGGAGCACTATGTTTTTCTTTCTTTTTTTGTAGTTTTTGGCCGGGGCTGGGTTTGAACCCGCTGCCTCTGGCATACGGGACCGGCGCCTTACTCCTTTGAGCCACAGGTGCCACCCAAGAGCACTGTGCTTTTCAACATTTTTTTTTTATCTCACAGCACACTTGAACCTATAATTAAATTATGTTCATTTAAAAAGAAAGTAAAAAAAGAATACTTACTGTGGTTTGAACTTCTTTCAAAAATAATTTAAAAAATTTTCATGGCAGGACTTGGCACCTGTACTCAGTGGTTAGGGCGCTACCCACATACACTGGGGCTAGCGGGTTCGAACCCGGCCTGCTAAACAATGATGACCACAAAAATAGCTGGACATTGTGGCGGATTCTCTTGGAGCTGTAGTTCCAGCTGCAAGAGAATCACTTGAGCCCAAGAGTTGGAGGTTGCTGTGAGCTGTGACACCACAGCTCTCTACTGAGGGCGACATAGTAAAACTGTTTCAAAAAAAATTTTTTTTCATGGCATGCTGGTTGAAAAATCACTGTTCTAGAACTACATTGTCCAAAGTGCTGTACAGTTTGAGTCATGTATGTAATTGGATATTTTTCAAGTAACTGCATTTTTTAAAGTAAAATCAAAACAGATAAAATTGTAGTAATACATTTTATTTGACCTGATATATTCAAAACATCATTTCAACATGTAATCAATATAAAAATGATTATATGTGTCATACATCATCTCAATTCAGGTTAACTGGTTTTTTTTTTTTTTTTTTTTTTTTTGAGACAGAGCCTCAAGCTGTCACCCTGGATAGAGAGCTGTGGCATCACAGCTCACAGCAACTCCAATTCCTGGGCTCAAGCGAGTCTCCTGCCTCTGCCTCCCAAGTAGCTGGGACTACAGGCGCTCACCACAACGCCTGGCCATTTTTTGGTTGCAGCCATCATTGTTGTTTGGCGGGCCTGGGCTGGATTTGAACCCGCCAGCTCAGGTGTACGTGGCTGGTGCCTTAGCCGTTTGAGCCACAGGCGCTGAGCCAGGTTAACTGTATTTCAGATACTGAAAAGCACAAGTAGCTAGTGGCTGCCATATTGGACTACACAACTCTAGAACTCCTGTAGCCCATACTTTAGCGAGGATGTGTGTATTTGGCATGGTTGCTTCTTATCCCATAGTGAAGTCATTTTCTCTAGAGTGCAATATTGTGTTTCTACCACAGGTCCGAGCATGGTGCTTTACAGATAGTGAGCACTCAACAAGTCCGTAAGATTTACTTCATATGTTATCACTGGTATACCAGTAGCCTCCTCATTCAGGCAGAAACAAGAGCAACCTCAGTTCCTTTCACTTTTATTCCTTTGCTTCTCAGACCGTCACAAAGATCTCCAGAAACCAGTAACTCTGGTTACCTTTAAGTAGAAAGAGAAGTAAAACTTGCTGAGGAGAAGCAAGGACTGCATAGAAGGTTTAGTTTGCTAACACAAGCAAAATAAGCACTGAAGATATTATTAGAGGGTGTTGGTTTGTCTTTGGTGCAAAACATTGCTTCTTTCAGCATCTGAAACCGGTGATGCCAAAAGGATGATGTCCCAGAAAAAACTGATTTCTGTCGAGTTCTTTCATGAGGGTGGCATAGCTCAAACTAGTGTGAATGAAAGAGAGGGGGTCTGGGTAGATAGTGCTGCCCCAGGCCCCTGTGGAGAGGACACGTGCAAATGCCAATGGAATTAGGCTGTGGCTACTGAAACAAAGGGTTGCTTTAATTTTTGCAGAATAAAGTATTTTTTCCCTCTGTTTTTCATGTAATGCTCCTAAAGAATTCCTCGTTTGTGGTCTCAAAAAAATTAGAACTATGCCAGTGAGGCTCGCTTTTAAGGGTTCTGTTAAACAATAAGAAGGCTTTGTTCTTAGCAATAAAATTAAAGCAAGCAGTGTTTCCATTACCTGGCAGGATGCCCTCCCCCTTCCTCTAGCCCAGCTCTGATCCTGACAAACTTCAGCAGAGCGTTCTGTTTCGCAGGTAGGAAGGTGAGAAAGCAATATTTGTCAGGTTTGTATATAAAAATATAATTGACCTTCTAAATATAGAAATGAAGGAGGGTGAAGGAGGAGACGACTTTGAGAAATCCTTAACTCAGGCTTTAAGAAAATCAAGTTGATGCAGAAGCTTAAAGCTCTAAAATCATTGTTCTAGAAAGACAATGATAATTTCAGGAAGCAGGGGTTGCTAGATAAGGAAATAAACATTTTAGTCTGACTCACTAGATTTCTGGGTTTTCTTTTCCAGGAAGTTTTGCCTGTCCTTGTCCAAATCTACATTTATGGTCAGTTGCAAATGAATGCTTGCAGGTAGATTGTGTCCCTGAAGTCGGGAATGACCAAAGCTAGTATAGAAGGCGCTGTCAGATGCAAACCCCATTTAGCCTGCAATTGTTTCTGCAGTTATCTCTGACCTCCACTAGAGCTTATCTTAAGAAATGGTCACGTCATAGTCTTTTTCCAGTGTAAGCCCTCCTGTCTATAGCTGTCTTCGTTGTTATCCCTGAGTGACAACAACCAGGCATGATATTTCATAGATATCATTTGTGGATCCATCATAAAGACAGAACAAAGCTTAACATTTTCCAGTTGTATTTCCAAGTTAAGTTTTCTCAGCGCTGTACTAAGTGTACTTCACTCACAGTATGGAAGAGCAAGGAGCAGGAATCTAATCCATATTCTCCAGAACTTTGCAAGGGAGCAGATGGCTTCTATACTTGAGTAACTCAAGCCTGAACAGGGATCTAACGTTGTCTTTTTCCAGTACATTACTACTTAGGAATCATGGCACACCAACTAAAAAGAACACCACTTAATGAGAAATAACAAGACTGAAAGTGATTAATGTGGGTCATGGAAAAGAAGTTTCCTCTTTCCATTAGAAATAAGCATCACCTCTATCATCGCTGGCACTAAATTAGTGGTCATTTTCTCTAAGTTATTTTTTACCTTCTGACCACAGTGTCAAAAGGCTGATTTTTTTGCCAGATACATTTGTTGAAAATGACTACTAAAAAGTTACCCCTTTCCAAAACTTGTGTGGAAAAGGCTTGATATAGACAGACGCCCATGACAGGTTGGTGGATGTTTTTTGTATTCTGTGCACCAGCCCGAACGGAAGGGTGTAGAACACTTGTTTTATAGTCTGTAATGAATAAGAGAAAGGAAGGGAGGAGTTTATTGTTTTTGAATGAATTATGAGCAACACCTTCCATTCAGCTTCTTCATTTTGGAACTGCTTTGAACAAAGTTGCAATTAAACACAAAAAGAAAATGCTATGGTGTTAATGCCAAGAATGTACAATTGAAGTCATTTGAGTGTAGCCTAGGAAAAACATTACTGGAGGAATAGTATTTATTATAAGTCAGCAGGACATCGTGGGGGATGGTAAAAACCATATTGCAAGTCGGCAGTTATTTTCAACTTGAAATTCTGTTAATTTAGTGATTGCTACCGTTAATGCCTTAAAGGAAAAAAACTAGTATTTTTCAAGCATCTACAGATAGTTCCATCAAAAGTATGCAAATGAGGACCATTCTCCCAGAAATTCAATACATTTTTCACACCTACGGCCCCTTGACTCTGAAGTCCATGATCTCCCCATTATGCTAGAGGTTGGCAAACTCTCAGGCCAAATCCACCTCCTCACCTGCTTTTGTAAATAAAATTTGATTAGTACACAACCACATCCACTTGCTTACATATCATCTATGGCTGCTTTCACATAACACCAGAGCAATAGAACTTACATGGCCCACAAAATGAAAATATTTACTGAATTCCTGCTCTAAACCATGGAAGAATCCCCTCTGGCCATCTTCTCCCCCATCCAGTTGCATCAGGAAGCAGTCTTTAAGGAATCGACTTAGAATTTTTAAGTAGCTTCAAAAATTCTTCAGTTAGTCCTCCTGTTATAACTTTCAAAGCCATTGTTTTAATGAAAGATGTAAGTAGCTAAAAATTGAGTCATACTACAAAGTCCCTAGGTAATCGGCACAGGCTGACTGTTCCTAGAACCTGTAGTTTAATTTTCTGTGGACATTCCAGATAAATGTTCAATATTACTATTACTAATAAGCTCTGTTTATGTAGTAATTACTGTGTGCCAGGCAATTTTCAATGGTTTTTTGTATATTAACCCTTTTAGTTTCTCACTACAGTCTACCCAGGGTTTCTCAACTTTGGCACTAGTGACATTTGAGGCCAGATAGTTCACTATTTTAGCAGCACCGCCTCATCTTCCAGGTCAGAATTGTTATTTTCCTTTAGACGTGGATAGGTTAGGCAAATGCCCACGAACTTACAACTAGTAATTAATCAAGACCTGCCACTGCAAGCCCAGGAAGACTTCCTCCTCTAGCCTGCGCTCCCTCTAAATTATTTTGCCTTATTTAAAGATTTTGCTTTACCAAAAACTAACAGCACAATCGATATCTTAAATGGCCATGTTGTGCATGCTACTCTTGGGAGTAAAACTCCTTTGTGTGAAGTTTCAAGCTTTTTGACATTAGTAGTGGCATTTTTCCTGGGCGGTGTTATGGCCTTGGTAGAGTTGTATTTCATTTATAAGAAGAATTTTAGTGCTTGTTTACTACAATGTGTTGCCATTTTTAATGGTGTCTCACTACCTTATCCAGCATTCAAGCTTCATAATCTTAGACACCTCAAAGACAGAGGATATAGCATGAGATTCCTGGGAGAATTTTTTTTTTACTCCCATAGAAAATTTCTGTCTAGATAGTTAATATGTAGAATTGATCTCTGGGGCAATTAATTTTCTACCATGTAGAAAGGCTAAAGGCTAGATCAGTGGTTCTCAACATGTGGGTCGTGACCCCTTTGGGGGGAGTTTGTAAAAATGAAAATATATCCTGCACATCAGATATTTATTTACATTACAATTCATAACAGTAGCAAGATTACAGTCATGAAATAACAATGAAAATATTTTTTATGGTTGTGGGGTCACCACAACATGAGGAATTGTATTAAAGGGTCGCAGCACTAGGAAGGTTGAGAACCACTGGGCTAGATTATAGGGAGCTCCTACCATGGTCTCATTACTGTCACTTCCCCTCATAAGCACCTTATGAAGGGATTTCATTTTTTATTTTTCTGAAAACTCTTTCTTAGAGTTAAAAAAAATTAGTCAAATATATTGACTTGACATTAACCATTAAAAATATTGTCCCATACTCTGGTTTCTCCTTGAGAGACAGAGGCCCTGGGAACTGGGTCCTTCTGCTTGTCTATGTGTGTGCTCATGCTCTTTCACTTGAGCTAGGTCTACAAATATTTGACTTTGGTGTAAAAGTTTCAAGGTGAAGATTACATATAAACATTCGATGAATTATAGTAATACTGTCTGCTCTTACTCAGTTCTCCTGGGCTCAGTTTTCTACACAGACTGAAGTATTAGTATCCCTTTCATTGTTCCTCTGGCAGCTCTAACTTCTGCCCCAGGGTCTGGAATGTTCATCACAGCTGCCTTTGGCAATAAAAGCCAAAGCACCCTCAGATGCTCATATTTCTCTTCGCACCTGGTCAGCAGTGCGTGGCAGGGTGTAGAGCCCCCTTGCATGGGGTCCCCCCCCCTTACCCTTGTCTTACTGGCCAAGTATCAGCTTATATAAAGCTCTGTTAGGTTTTGTTTACTTTAGCCCCGAGCAAATTGGCATTTAAAAAAGAACACTGGAGGAGTTGAGTGAGGCGGGATGATTCTATGTGATACCATTAGCCCCTTCAAATTTGGATGCAGACTCCAAATTACATTTTCTTGGTAACAGAGAATAGTGCTTTGAAGTCTAAACAATGTCAACAACATCAACATAGCATCCTATAGGACAAGAGCTCAACCTTTCTCAAGGTTGACTTAATTTAAATCACCATGCAATGACACATCTTTGACTTTTGCCATAAGGACCAATTCTAGGCACACTTGTAAAGCTTACATTTGTCTTTTAACCCTCAGTCTCTTTGGTAGTGGTTTCAAGGAAAGCAAGGTTCAGCATCTTAAACTAAAGGAGTCACGGTTTTGTGGTACAATTTTAAGATTGCAGTAATGGCTGGCCAGTCTGAGAACAGGCTGCCAGGTTGCAAAACTCAGGGTTCACCATTCTCACAGAATTCAAAATGAATAGTTGCCTCTGAAATTATGCAACATAGCACCCTTCACTTCTTAACACCCTGAAATAAAATTTTCTGTCTCCTATTGTGTTGAGGTTAGCCTGTCACTTCAGTGTTCTCATCTGTAGACAAATAGAAAGCGATCTGTCAACTTAATGTATCATTTTCATGAGAGGCATGAGAGGTATCAGAAGATTGTATTATAGATATGGCTACCTTATTTCAATAAAGCACTGTAAAATGAGGAGATGAGGATTTCCAAAATGCATATTACTTCTTTCACCTGTGAGCACTGGCCAGATTTCTTTTCTTCACGGATGTTCCCTCCTAAGAGTTCCATAAGCTGTTTCTACTGATTTATCTAATGATGTTTATGCTTTGCATGGAATATCTCATTTTGCAGTTGAAGACACAGCAAATTAAAAGAGTACGTTTTTAGAAATAATACTTAGAAAGCATTTACAGACCTCTAAAGAACCTTTCACAGACCCCCTAGTCCTATTTCTAGGGAGTGGATGTAACTAAATCCCTTTAATATTTATACATATTTGAGAAGAAAAAAATTATCCACTTTCCCCACCCCTTCTGTGAAATACTGTAACACTATTACATCATAAAACTTAGCAAGGGGAGTTTTTACTGGGTACTGCAAACCAAGTGGTCTGGAGAAAATAATTAATCCGTTTATGTAATCATTAACTAATCTGAGGAATAAGTACCTGTAACTTAATTTCTAGAAAAGGAAGGTTAACTGTGCACCCAGTGGCAACTTAACAAGAGACTGCAACTAATTATTGGTAGTGAATAACTGAGTGTTAATGCAGCAGAGTGGCCCTCAGTACTGAATTCGATCTCAGGGGAGGAGGGCCAGATAGGATCGTTTTTCTTTCTACATTCACTTCATTATTTAGCTTTCTAATGTCTCTTTCATCAGACTATAAAGGATCAGAAGGTCATAGCCTGTCAAAGAAAGCAGCAAAATTACTCTAGGAATAGGAGAAAGTGGACCAGCAACTCCCTCCAGAAAAGGCTGATGGGGAGAAGAGGATAGAGGAAATCATAACTCTAGGTGTAGAGATGATTTGCTTGTGAATATACACATACTTGAGGAAAAAAGGTAGCAGTGAGGTGGCCGCACAGAGGAAGGCACAATTTTAAGCTATATGTTTTCCTTAGATGTCAAAGGCCATAAAGCACAAGTGCCCCACATTTCTGGTGCGGTCTAATGGTAGGAAATAGTTACCCACCACTGGGCATCATTCCTAATTCTCTCTTTCCCACTCTTGCCTTTAGCTTAGAGACCAAGAAGGCCAGTGACACAAAGAGTGGAAGTGTAGGTTCAGGAGAGAAGGGTTTGGGTTGTTCCCTGCATCCTTAGATTGGCCCTACTCAAAGCACTTCCATCAGCCACAGTGATTCTTGCTTGAATCAAAAGATGTAATTCCAAAGTGAAAGCTAAAATCATAACCAGGAGCTTTGAGCTTCCAAACCAAACCTGGGCACTAGAAACACCTATTGGCTACCATACTGCAAGTAGCCAATAAACTCCAACGGATTTGAATTAATAGCTCATATTAGAAATAAAGTCCAATTGAATCACTAATTCTTTTCAGGTAACATGTGAAACAGTGAAACTATGGAAAATGTCTTTGGAGCGCAATAATTTTGGAAATACAATATAGCATTCAACTTATTTTTATTGTACCGTTTGAAATATAAGAATACTAAAGTTACAAAAATTTGGAACTTCATCAAAGTAGCAAAAAAGATTCAAGTTTAACAGTCAACTCTGTATTCTCTGAAAGATCTAGGAAAAATGCTTGGCCTATAAATAACAGATCGTGTTCCTAAATTTCTGGCAATTTATATTTTGAGGTGATGATTATGATTATCAGTCTTTTCACATTTCACGGTACCCACTCTAGAATTACCACCGTGGTCTCATGGGTTTTAATCAAAATCAGGAGAGGTGTAAGCATGGAATATTCTAATGACAACATCAAAACCTGAAGACCTCATGATATGGTCAACTGGTTTTCAACAGAGGTGCTCAGAAAAATGGTGCTGAGACAACTGGATACCCATTAACAAAAGGATCAAGTTGAAACTCATACCATACCCAATACTTATGGCTCCTGAATCAATATAAAAGATAAAACTTCTAGAGGAAATTAGAGCCATAAATCTTCATGACCTTAGGTTAGGCGAGATGGTTTCTAAAATATGACAATAGAAAAGCAGATAAATTGGACTTCATTAAAATTAAAAGAAACATTTGGCTTGGTGCCTGTAGCACAGTGGCTAAGGCACCAGCCACATGCACTGAGGCTGGTGGATTTGAGCCTGGCCAGGGCCAGCTAAACAACAATGACAACTACAACAAGAAAATAGCCCGGCGCTATGGTGGGTGGCGGTAGTCCCAGCTATTTGGGAGGCTGAGGCAAGAGAATCACTTAAGCCCAGGAGTTTGAGGTTGTTGTGATGCCATGGCACTCTATCGATGGTGACATAGTGAGACTGTCTCAAAAAAAAAAAAAATTAAATTTTTTTACTTCAAAGGGCACTGTAAAGAAAATGAAAAGACAACCCACAGCACAAGGGGAAATATTTGCAAATCACATCTTTGATAAAGGATTTGTATCCAGAATATATTTAGAAATCATGCAATTCAATGATTACAAGACAGGTGACCCAATTACAAAATGAATGAAGGATTTGATAGCCATATGTCCAAAGTAGATACTCATATGGGTGCTAAGGGCAGGAAAAGGTACCCAAGATCATTTGCCATGAGATACCAGTTCATACCCGTTAGTATGAATAAAATTAAAAAAGCAAGACAGTACTAGGCATTGACAAGATGTGGAGAGATCAGAACCCTCTTGTAGTTCTGGTGGGAATATAAGTGATTCAGGCACTTTGGACAGCAGTTTTGCTGTTCCTCCAAAAGTTAAACACAGAGTTGATGTGTGGCCCAGCAGTTCCACTCTTACAGGAAAGAGAAATGGTTACATCTGTGCACACAAAAAACATGTACATGAAATGTTCATAGCAACAGCATTTGTCGTAACCAAAAACAAAATGTCTATTAAAAAATGGATAAACACAAGTGGTCTATCCATACAATGGAATATTATTTGGTATAAAAAGGAAGAAAGTACTGATAGCATGTTTTCAAGATTCACCCAGGTTGCAGCATGTTAAGTGAAAGAAACTAGACAAAAAGAATCATATGTTGTTTGATTCCTTTTATATGAAATGCCCAGAACAATCAAATCCAAAAAGAGATGGAAAGTAGATTAGTGGTTGTCTAGGGCTGGAGCTGGGGCAGGTAGAAAGAATGTGGAGTGACTGCAAATGGGTATGGAGTTTCTTCTTAGGATGCTGAAATGTCTAAATTTAGATTATAGTGATGATTGTACACACAATCATCTGTGAATACACTAAACACAAAACTACATAATTTAAAATGAGTACATTTTATAATACATGAAAATTGAGACTTTTGAAAAAAGACAACTCCTTTCCTCCACAAATGAAACAATTTTTCGGATACGATTTTGTGTCTACACGCTCTAGTGCCTGAATATTGAAGGACCACCAGTGACAAATACTTACTTCCTAACATTTCACCCTGTCTCATGTGGAAAGTCATTTTCACTATCCATTCAATAAAAATTTTTGAATGCCTATTCCGTGCCAGACAGGGTACAAGATGTTTGGGGTAGATACTTCATTTAATATAACAGTCAGAGAGCCCTGCTCTGCCTTGATTGTATTCTCAGGTATACCTTAGCTCTTAGGGTTCATTCTAGTCAAGACTAGGGTGCTGTCAAAGAAAATCAGAGCTGAACCGTAGTTAAAGTTGTAGAAACCGGTTTTACTCAGGACTGTTACAAAGGGAAAGACACCTCAGTACAGAATGGGGCTCAACTCCCAACACCTCGTGGACAAGTGAGGATTTATAGCCAAAAATTAGGGTGCAGTCAGTGGATGATAAATGACTAAGAGGAAACAAAAGGCATGAGGGGGATTCTAGCTAAACCAACCTAACAGGATTTTTGCTGAAGGCAGACCAGGGACCTTCGACATCACCTGAGGGGTGGTTAAGGGATAAGGAACCCAATCAGATATTAAGGGTGAGCAAATATAGAGGATTCTGATTAAACCAAACCAGCAGGTTCTTGTTAAAACTGGATCTTACACAGAAAAGTAGAGATGGACCTAGGATAAAGTTTGGTCAAGCAAAGAATCCTTGTCAGTGCTACTTCCCAGAAATTTCATTTCCTCTATCCTAATGTGCTCACATTAACAAATATAATAATCCCATCAGCTCATTTGTGGTCACTTATTACATTCAATTAGAGGTCAAAAGGAAAGACAAATTTATTGAGCTTAAGTTTCAAATAAATATTTCAATAGACAGCTAAATTTATTAGAGAAACCTGAAGGGGAACTAGAAATGATGGCATAAAAATAATGGTAAGAACAGGTGAAACTTACTAAATGTGGAATATAAATGTCTTAACACAGTAACTAAGAAAATGCCATGAAGGCTACATTAACCAGTTTGATGAAAATATTTCAGATTGTATATGAAACCAGCATATTGTACCCCATGATTGCATTAATGTACACAGCTATGATTTTAAAAAATTTAAAAAGAGATACTGAGCCCAGTGAATACCTTACTTGAAATATTAGCCTAAGTTTCACATGCTCTGCCTCTCAATCAGTACATTTTTAATTTTTTTCCTTTGTTCATTAGACAAATATTTAGCAAATACCTCTATGTGCTAATCTGATGTAGGGTATAATCTCATGGTTTGCTGCAAATGGCCAATGGTCACCACCATCTTAAGAAGAAGATACCTTGAGTAGTCTCTATGTTGCATCTGATAACAATCAGGAATAAAATTCAAGGAGTCCTCGGCCTCTGGAAACAGGACATGACTTCTCTGAGCAGGCTTTTGTGACTTTTTATCCTGAACTAATGACTGTGTTTTCAGTTAATGTCATTCATAGAGAATGAAATTACTCCAGTCGAAGTCTCTCACATCAACAGGGCTAATGACTGGGCCATGTTCTCCTCCCTGAGATATGCTAGAATAATCAGTGCCATTGTCATTCTTTGTAACATTACGAGTTCTCCTGAGCCTGTATTAAAATAACAAAACTCATGCATGCTGTCCCCATCTCCCACAGCTGTGATTTCTGAGTTTCTACTTGTGAATAAGCATTTCAGAATGTCATGAGGTGGAGGAAATAACATGCTCAGAGTATTTCCCAAGCCCAGTTGCCAAGAATGAGCTAATAAGCTTAAAATGAGTCACAAAAACTTCAAACACAAGCCATTCTGTAATAATCCCCCTTTCTACAAAAATGTTATACATTCACTGGAGGACTGTGGTCTTTTAGGAGCAAATTTAAAATTACATCGTGAGATTAATAAAATGTTGAACCCTCTTTTTTGTGTTTTTAGATATTTTATAGTGATTAAGAAATTGAAATGTTGAATAAATGTGATATAAGCTTGCTACATTACTTTTGGAAATGATGTCTAAAAGACATTGATAGCAAGCTGTCTTCCATAAAAGAATAAGATTGATTGTTTTTTGACACTCTCTGATGTTTAATAGGGCAAATTTGATACTTGTAAAAATACATTATATAAAAGCAGGAATTGCAAACATATTTCACATTATATATCAATTTCCAAGTAATGGCTATGGGTATGTTGTGCTAAAGATTTTGAGGCCGAGTTTGGCTTAGCAAAGACTGCTGTGATTGGGTAATGTTTTCTGAGGATACAATAGGGAGTAGGCATGTAAATCCTGTGTTTGCCATCCTCATTAACATTTAAAATACCTTTTCAGTTATTACGAGAAACATACTAGTCTACGTTAAAAATAGCATTTAACTGAAAACAAAGGCCAAAGTAACACTATTCTGTAATACTTATCCTGCAGGTCAATGCATCACGTCAAGAAGCCAAATTGACAGAGGAATGTGATCTTCTCATTGAGATCATTCAGCAAAGACGACAAATTATTGGAACCAAGATCAAAGAAGGAAAGGTATGGTTTCTAGAACAGAAGATTTTGTATTCTCCACCTGGAGAAAAAATAGACTACCATACACTCCAGTGGCTTTGGAAATGTTGAAAGCCTTCTTTTTCTATATGTCCTATTTCTAGAATTCCCTCTTAAGTCTATAAGACTTAGTTCAAAGGCTCTTGCTTGGAGATTTTCTTCACCTTTTCCTTTGTATTATCACGATCTCCTGTGCACACCTGTAATACAAGGGCTGTTCTGTTGCCCAACACTGGGTAGCATGGTCTTCTCTATATGGGTTCCATAGAGGTACGATTTATTTCATAGTTATCGCTATATCCTAGCAGTTAGGACAGTATTAAGAAAAGTAAAATGAATCAGATTTTATATATGAAATCATATATATTATGAAATACTTTCCCCTACCCCTGAGGGAATTTAGGCAGGTATAACTTGATAGTAACAAAACTCCTGTAGTTTCACTATATCATATCCTCCCTTGTGGATAGTACTTCTTTCCTAATGTTTAAATTTCCTAGGGTTTTACAGCAAACTGTATTCAAAAAGAAATTGATATTCTTTATGGCCACTTTCTTATTTATTCAGAAATTGTTGGTAACGTTAGAATCCATCACTTTATTCGATTTTTAAATGTCATCTTTTTATTGAAATACTTATATCCTTTGAAGGTAAAAGAGGAATGGGAAAAATAAAAAGGATCATTTTTGGAAACATTCATTTATGATCTAAGAAATTAATGAGTTTCTATTATTGCTCATAGCTATACTTGAATGAAATATGTATAATTAAAACAAACTGGCAAGTTTTAAGTGAAACGCAGAGGTTACAATGGCTAGCACATGTATATGTGCTTTTCTCTGTGTTCTATACAATTTAACAGGTACCTTCTAATATAAAATGTTTTACATTATGCTGTCTCTATAGATTTTAAAATATTTATAGGTGTAAACTCTAATGATCTGAAAAATTAAATACTTCTTGAAACTGAGACAGTGGAGCAACTGATGAACATGAAATTATCCCCTGGCCAAGGACTGACCCACATGGGCTAAGAAGCTACTTTCTCACACATACAAATTGTCTAATTTAGAAGCGCACCTAGTGTCCATCTGGAATCCTTATGGGATGTTTTCCCCTCCATCATCATCATGCACCACGTGTGCACATTTCTTAACTCCACCCAGGTTCTCAGAAGCACAGCTGCCTGTATTACAGCCACAATTAATTATTCATATCCATATGGAAGGCAATTTGACATCTTTACATGGTTTCATTCAGAGATCAGCTCTGAAGGATACCAGGTTTTTCAATTTTTTATTGTAAACTAACAAATAATTTACTTCTTTCTGGGGTATAAAGTGAAGTTATGATTTATGAAAAGAATAATTATATCAAGCTGACTAACATTCTTGTTAACATTTGCAATTAGGTTACATTATTTGCAGGTATAATTTGTAGAAATGTGCCATATACCTGTGTATTATACCCATTGGGTATGAACTTACTGAACTCTTTCTCATAGAATTCTATTCAGCCATAAAAAGGATGGAGAGTTTGTATCTTTTGTAACAAGCTGGAAAGATGTGGAGAACATTTTCCTAAGTGTTTTAGGATACAAAAACAAGCATTCCGTGTACTCAATCCTGAATCGAAGCTAGTAGATTAACAACTACAGGCTCACACAATTAACATTCTTTACCTCAAAGACTTATCTTTTTACTATGTCACCCTCGGTAGAATGCTGTGGCATCACAGCAACCTCCAACTCTGGGGCTTAAGGGATTCTCTGGCCTTAGCCTCCCAAGTAGCTGGGACTACAGGTGCCCGCCACAACTCCTGTCTATTTTTTGTTGCAGTTGATTAGCCTGGGCCGGGGTTTGAACCCACCACCCTTGATGTATGTGCTGGCACTATAACCACTGTGCTATAGGCACCAAGCCTCTCTTGGCAAATTTTAAATGTATAGTACAGTAATTATCATCATGCTATGCAACAGACCTCAAAGCTAATTGAAGCTTTGTACCCTAATATGTTTCTTATTGCTGCTAAAACAGATTACCATAAACTTGGTGGCTTAAGACAACACAGATTTATCATGTTAGTGTTCTGGAATTCAGAAGTTCAAAATCAGTTTCACTGGGTTAAAGTCAAGGGTTTGGCAATGCTATTTCTTTTTGGAGGCTTTAGGAGAGGAAAGCCTTACCTTTTCCAGCTCTTACAGGCTGCCACACTCTTTGGCTTACTCTGACTTCTGTTTCCACTCTCACTTCTTTTCTGACTCATGCCTTCTGCCTTTCTCTTTTAAGGACCTTGTAATGACACTGGGTTCACCCCCACCTCAACCTTCTTAAGTTAATATTTCTGCATAGTTCCTTTTGCCATATGAAGTAACATATTCAAAGATTCTTCACATTATGATGTGGGCATCATTGAGGGCCCTTGTTGAGCCTGCAGTGACACTCCACTACAACTTCCTTTCCCTGACTTAATGAAGGGTGTCCCGAAGTTCTTGCCATGGTGATGCACGGAGTTCTTACTTTTGGTATACTTACTTTAACCCAAACACGTGTCAGTAATCAAGAACATAATAAAATAGAAAAGCAGAGAGATATATCTGGACCAAAAACAAGATCAACATCTCCATGGGCCAGAAATAGAACAAGATGGCAGTGCCATGACTGTGGCTGAAGGCATAGGATACAGGGGTGGGGTCTGGAAGAGGCTGAAGCAGGTAGAGATTCAACTCCTATGGATAAATAATCTTGGACCCCTGGGAGAAGGATCTAGAAGTGCTTCAGATGGGATGAGGCACATAAATCAAGCTCCTTGTTTAATGCCTTTGGCTGTAGAAGGCTTCACACTTCATTAAAAGGGACAGGAAAAATTATTGCCAACTTCTATCTAGTGTCATAGCTTTTAGCGAGTCATCAGGTTGGTACCCATATTCACACTGTTTCTTGTAGTCATACAAAACAAGACCCTGTGGCTCAATGGGCTTAGGCGCCAGCCACGTACACCTGAGCTGGCGGGTTCGAATCCAGCCCCAGGGCCCCCCAAACAACAATGACGGCTGCAACCAAAAAATGGCCAGGCATTGTAGCGGGCGCCTGTGATCCCGGCTACTTGGGAGGCGGAGGCAGGAGACTCACTTGAGCCCAGGAATTGGAGGTTGCGGTGAGCTGTGATGCCACAGCACTCTATTCAGGGTGACAGCTTGAGGCTCTGTCTCAAAAAAAAAGAAAAAGAAAAAGGATTCCTGACTGGTAACTGTAAGGCCCAGGTGAAGGTAACTGTAAAACCAGTAAATAGGGTGGGCTGAGCGAGAGGAGGGTGAGAGAGAAAAGAATTATGAATGACTTTTTCCCTTTAAAATGAAAACTCTAAGCTCAATTCCAAACCCTGTAAAGAAATCTTAAAGATGCAGCCAACAAAATCAGCAGACATTACCTTATCCCAGATGAAATTAATTTTTTTTTATAAGATAGAGTCTCACTATGCTGCCCTTAGTAGAGTGCTGTGGCGTCACAACTCACGGCAACCTCCGACCCTTGGGCTTAAGCGATTCTCTTGTCTCAGTCTCCCAAGTAGCTGGGACTATGGGAGCCGGCCACAACACTCAACTATTTCTGTTGTTGTTTTGCAGGGCTGGGTTCAAACCTGCCAGCCTTGGTATAATATGGCTGGTGCCGGTAACCACTATGCTACAGGCACCGAACCCAGATGAAATTAATTTTATGGGAAAACATGAAAAAACTTTAAAAGAAACAGTTCTTAAGATGTTCAAAGAGGCAAATGAAGGAATAACTTCTATTTTAGAATAGAAAAAAAAGTATGAAACTATGAAAAAAGGAAATAAGAAAAATAGGAAAAGAACACATTAGCAGTTGGGAAGGGGGATGTAGACACTGAAATTGAAAAGAAAACTTAGCTGTAGTGGAAACTGAGAAACAGTTTTGGCCTACACCTTGGAATTGCACAAATAGGAGAAGACACAAAAGAGTCTGAGTGACATTAAAACATACCAAATACAAGTGGCGCCTGTGGCTTATCCAATAGGGCGCCGGCCCCATATACCAAAGGTGGCGGGTTCAAACCCAGCCTCGGCTGAACTGCAAAACAGAAAAATAGCCAGGTGTTGTGGTGGGCACCTATAGTCCCAGCTACTTGGGAGGCTGAGGCAAGAGAATCACCTAAGCCCAGGAGTTGGAGGTTGCTGTGTGACGCCATGGCACTCTACCGAGGGAGATAAAGTAAGACTCTGTCTCTATTTTTAAAAAAAAAAAAAATGCCCATGGAGTTTGAACTCAAAAAATAGAAAAGTATATATGAAAGAGTACACAGGGACATTTTACAAAATGAATAGTTATATACTTGGTTGGAAGTATCAACAAATTTCAAAGACTGTATACCATGCAGCCCTGCCTCTGTGACCATACGCAATAAATAACACATGAAATAAAAGTTTTTACAATGTTTGTAAACTTTAAAATCTATTCTTATATAAAAATGTTCTCATGATATTTTTAAGGATGAATTTATAGCCCTCAAGTCTTTTAAAAAAAGGGGGAAAAGTATAAGTAAAATTGCCTTCAAATAAAGTTAGAAAAAGCACAACAGAATCAACCCAACAAAAGGAGGAGAAAGAAAATAATAAGGAAAGGAGGGGAAGTAAATGGAAGAAAAGCGACAAGAGCAGGTATCAGCAAAGAATAGTTCACAGCCTAGTTTTGATACACCTGTGAGGAATAATATTTTTCAAAAAGAAAACCACAGATGTCAACGATCTAGCCCTTGAGGGTAAATGCTTGCCTATCTTTAATTGAAAAAGCAAATCTGTAGTAAGAGACTGATGAAAAGGAAAAAAAAGTTTAGGACCCTACTAACAAACGCAGTATAAATACAATATGGATTTTAAAAAACATAAGTTTTGTGCCAATAATTTGAAAATTTAGGTAAAATAGTAACAACCAGAATAACCAACATTTAAAAAGCAAAGGTTACTGAGTCATTTTTGCAAATCTTTCTCAACTCCCATTCCCCTCCAAAAATGGCAGTCCCAACCATTTCATGACTTATTTTAACAGAAGTTCAAGGAATTGATAATCTCATTCTCATTTAAACTGCTTCAGAAAATGGAAGAAGACATATTTTATGTAGATTCTATGACCCTGATACCAAATATAGACAGCATAAAAAATTGGGGAGGCAAATATCACTTATGAATATAAACACAAATATTTTTAAATAGGAGAAAATTAAATTTATCACTTTAAAAAATATATCTAAAAGTAGACTTTTTCCTAGAATACAAGGATAGTTCAACTACAAAATACCTATTAACCATATTAATAGAAAATATATGTATGATCTCCGATCGGGATGATTTTATAGACTAAACATTAAAAAAAAAACAAAGGAAAGACAGAAACATTTGACATAGAACAATATCAAAATGGGAAAACCAGCTGTATTTCAATATAAGTAACAAACAATTGGAAATTGAAATTTAAAAAATAAATTTCAGTTAAAACAGCATCATAAATATGAAATAGTGACACATCTGACAAAAGACAGGCAAGACTTAAAGACAACTTTAAAAAATGGTGAGTCTTCATGTTACAACATGGTATATAGAAATCATAACTCAATACAGTTATGATTTTACAGTTAGGATTTCTGTTCTCGCCACATCAAGCTATAGATTCAACACAAGCTCAGTGAAAATCCCAGCAGATTATTTTGTAGGAATTAATAAGCTGATTCTAAAGTTCATATTGAAATACAAAGGCTATAGAAAATAACAAATTTTAAAAAATAGTAACTAAGTTGGAGAATACAGGCTGATTTCAAGATTTTCTATAAAGCTGCAGAAATATAGTATTGGCATAAAGATAGTCAAATAGATCAGTGGATCAGGAAAGTCTTCAGAAATAGATTCACACATGCACATATAACTGATTTTCAACAAAGATGCAAAGTCATCTTTGGAAAAAAGATAGTCTTTCCAAGCAATGGTAGTGGAACAATTGGATGTCTGTATGTAAGAATATGAAGTCTGTTCCATACTTCAAATCATATACGAAAATTAACTGAAAATGAATCACATACCTAACTGTAAAAGGCAAAAGCTGTTCAACTTCTAGAAGAAAACAGGAGAAAATCTTGGTGACCTCAGGTTAGGCAAAAATTATTTACACTCAGATGACAAAAGCATGATTCATAAAAGAAAACATTCATAATTGGATCTCACCAAAATTAAAAACTTCTTTAAAAGGTACTGTTAAGAGAATGAAAAAACAACAAGAAAATATCTTATCTATAATTTATCTATCTAGTAAAGGACTTGTATCCAAAATATGTATTAACAAATTCTCAAAATGAAGTAAGGAAACAGACCACTCCTTCACCAAATGGATAAAAGATTTGAATAGACACCTTATCAAAGAAAATGTGCAGATGTCAAGTAAGCACATGAAAAGATACTCAATGTCATTTGTCATTAAGGAAATTCAAACTACACATTTCAATGAGATACCACTACCTACCTACTAGAATGATTAAGATTTATAGTCCATGCCAAGAGTTGGCAAGAACATGGAGGAAATAAAACTCTCAATAACTCTGCTGGGAATAAAAATGGAACATTTTGTATAGTTGTTTGACAGTTTCTTAAATAAACATACACTTACCCTATGATTCAGCCATTCTAGGTATTTACCAAGAGAAATGAAAGCATATGTCCGTGCAAGACTTGTAGATGAATTTTCATGTTAACTTATAATAGCCTCAAACTGGAAATAGTACAAATGTCCATCAACAGACGAATGAATAAATAATTTATGGCATAATCATTCAATGGAATGCTATTTAGCAACAAAAAGGAATGGACTCCTTATACATGTAACAACATGGGTGAATGAATCTCACTGTAATTATGGTGAGTGAAAGAAGTCAAACAATGTACAGAACGTAGCATATACTATATGATTGCATTCATATGAAAATTCTAGAGATGGCGCTTTAATCTACACTGACAAAAAAAGTAAGTGGTGGTTTAGGAATGGGTTGACAGCCAGGGGTGGGCAGGAGGAAAATTTGGGACATGGCATATGTTTATCATCTTGACTGTGGTGACTATTTCATGGATGTATACATATTTGAAATGTTGTCAAATTTGTACTTTAAATATGTACTATTATATGTCGATTCTATCTCAATATAGCTTTTCATTAGGCATATAAATTGTGTATTACATAATGAAAGTCTTCAGAAATGAAAATATATGAACTAAGGTGGTATTAACATGGACAAATCAAAAAAATGCAAACAAGCTTTATAATTTACATGGAATGAGAAGAGTTAACGTAAAATTTGTCAGCTCTGTCAAGGATAAAATGGGTATATGAAGATGGTTTCATCTTTGGGTCCTCTGTTCTGATCTGTAGGTCTGTCTCTGTTTTTGTGCCAATACCATACTGTTTTGGTTACTATAGCCTTGTAATCTAGTAAAGGTAGGGTAGGCCTCCTGATTTGTTCTTACTTTGTAAGGTTGCACTGGCTATTTGGGGTCTGTTCTGGCTTCATACAAAGCATACAAAGCATAGAACTATTTTTTTTCTAGGTCTGCGAAAAGTGATATTGGTGTTTTAATGGAGATTGTGTCAAATCTGTAAACCACTTTGGGTAGCACAGCCATTTAAACAATGTTCATTATGCTGATCCACAAGCATGATATATTTTTCCATTTGTTTATATCCTCTGCTATTTCTTTCCTCAGTGTTTCAAAGTTCTCCCTACATAGGGCTTTTACTCCCTTAGTCAAATATATTTCTTTGTATGTTATTTTCTTTGTTGCTACTATGAAAGGTATTGCATCTTTTATTTGATTCTCAGCTTGACTGTTGGTGGCATGTATGGAAGCTTTTGGACATATTAATTTTGTAATCTGAGACTTTGCTGAATTTGTTTATCAATTCCAGGAGGCTCTTTGTTGAATCTTTGGAGTTTTCTAGATAGATGATCATATTGTCAGCAAAGAGTGACCTCTTTTTGCCCCATTTTAGTACACTTGATTTCCTTCTCTTGCCTGATTGCTTTGACTAGGACTTTCAGCACTATGTTGAATAGAAGAGAGAGAACTGGAACCAGGCAAGGTTGCCTACTAAGTGGGAATGTTTTCAGTTTTCCCCCATTCACTATGATATTGGATATGGGTTTATCATATATAGCCTTTATAATTTTGAGGCATATCTCATCTATACCAATTTTGGTAAGCATTCTTCTAAAAGGATGCTGAATTTTGTCAAATGCTTTTTCTGTATCTGTTGAAGGAAACATGTGGTTTTCGTTTTTGCATCTGTTTATGTGGTGAATTTCACTTACAGATATGTATATGTTGAACCATCCTTGCATCTCTGAGATGAAGCCCACTTGGTTGGGATGAATTATTTTATGATGTGCAGCTGACTTCCGTTATTTTATTGAGAATTTTTGTGGCTATATTCATAAGGGATATTAATCTATAGTTTTCTTTTTTAGCTGCATCCTTTCCTGGCTTTGATATCAATGTGCTATTGGCTTCATAGACTGAATTGCGGAGAATTCCTTCCTTCCTTATAGAGTAATTTCAGTAGTACAGGTACATGTTCCTTTTTTGTTGAAAGATTTTTTTATTGCTCCTTCAATTTCAGTGATCTTGATCTGTTTCTTCCTGACTGAGCCTAGGGAGGGTGTGTATTTCCAAGAATTTGTCCATTTCCTCCGTGTTTTCAGGTTTATGAGCATAGAGATTTTTATAGTATTCTGAGATAAAAGTGTTATATTTCCATGATATCGGTTGTGATTTTGCCTTTTTCACTTTTAATTGAGCTTATTAGAGATATTTTCTGTTTATGGTCAATCTGGCAAGAGGCTTGTCAATTTTGTTTACCTTTTCAGAGAACCAACTTTTTACTGCATTAATCTTCTGTATAGTTCCTTCTCATACATTGTTTAGGTGTAGTCAACTCTAAATTCAAGACGGTGTCTTCCTCTGGAGGAGGTATGTGAACAAGAATAGGAACTGGGGGTCATGACGTGCACATGTAATTCAAGTTACTCAGGAGGATTGTTCAAGCCCAGAAGTTCGAGGCTGCAGTGAGCTGTGACCATGGCACTGCACTCCTGTCTGTACAACAGAACAAGTCTCTAAAAAAGAGACACAGAGAACAAGAGCCTGCCACACTGAGGCTTCAATGCCAGCAATATTTTACTTACTTTCAAAAACCCTGAAGTTTATATGATGAAAATACTGAGATTTGGTAAAGCAAGTACTATGTACAGGATGGTTCATCATATGTATGTTTGAAAAGTTTCGCTTTTTAAAAGTGTATGTTTATTCAGGAACGTTATCTCAAAAGGAAATATTGGAAAGCAGACACTACTTGGGAAAGATGAGAGCCCAGTTGAGCTTTCTCTTGGGTTGGTATTTTGGCACATGACCAAGACTAGTTGACTCCAAACCCTAGAATTCACAATGGTCTGAGTCCCTGGCCCAATCATGTCAGAGGTAGGTTTCTATTAAGAAAGGTTGGTGTAAGTGCCAACACCCTGACAATCTGAGGTGCCAGGCAGGGAGGGCAAGTATAGCCTTGTGGAGCTTGGGGGCCTGCAGCCCAGCGTGGTGGTGGCAGCTAAGGGCACGGAGTCAAGGAAAGGGTAGTGGGCTGGTAAAGAAAGAACCTGGCAGAATTGTGGAGACCAACAAAGGCACATTCCATCAACCTACTTACTTTGTCCCCGTGAGTCTCTGATCCCAATCATGAGGCTGTTAAACCTGGTGTAAACAAACTCACCACAACTCCTCCAATTCAGTGTGCATTAGTACCTACTGGCAATTGCTACTCTCAGACCCTTGTAGATTCTCTGCAACACAGAGTTTCACAGCCTTTATAGGTGGATTGATTGGAGAGTGTCAAGCCATGAGGATCCTTTTCTTACTTTTTCAGTGGTAGGGGATAAGTTTCATGTCAATACACAAAAAGTTGATGGCCAATTCCAGTTTAAGTGAGTATATGCATTTAATGTTTAGACATAGATATATGGTACACTACTGAAGGCCACAGCTACATAGTAAAAGGGTGCCTTTTCATCACTGTCTTTTACATATGCCAAATCTTCAAAATTTCAGGGAATTAATTTGGAGCAAATGCTTGGGCTTTTGATTGCCTTAGATGCAGAATACAGGCTTGTTGTTGTTAAGTGAGGATTAACTCAATGTTTGCTATGTTTGGATATAGCAGTTTAGGGTGTGTTTTCTACAGACATGAAAGCATATATATTAAAGTGTTTAAAATGCCTTTAAAGCAAAATAAGGCTGCTTTTAAAAGTGTGTAAAAAAATGTGTGAGGTATAATAAACAGCAATTAAAATGGTATAAACAGGCCTACATCCCCACTAAAAGGAGATTCGAACAGACAAAATATTTCTATGATAAGTACAGAGTGAAATCCAAAAGTTACAAGGTGGCAATCTGATTTCCCAAAAGTAAAAATAAACAGGATGAACTGGAAAAAATTTCCCCTGCATCATTGAATGATAAATATTCAGAAGCTTCTTATGTGTCAGTATCTAGTATTTTTTAATACATCACATTTATCCTGTTAGATTTTTTTAAAGTACATACAGAAGTGTTATCCAGTGGAAAAACTAAGTATCTGTATTTTGTTGTATGCTGCAGTGTTTGCATTTTAAGTACTTTTCAGTGTGCTTCAAATCAGGGACACCTGCCCAGAATCATTTAAGCCAGAGGTCAGCAAACTTTTTAAAGGGCCAAAAAACAAGTAATTTAGACTTTGCCATAGGTCTGTGTTGCAACAACTTACCTCTGCCCACTGTTGTAGCATGAAGGCAGCCAGAGATGATTCACAAGGAATGTGTGGTGGAGTGCTAAGAAAACTTTATTTACACAAACGACTGTATGCCAGATTTGGTCCAGAGATCATGCTTTGTGAACACTTAACTTAGAACAGTGTTTTTCTCTTCTTTTGTTTTTTAACTAACTCAGTAAGAAATACATATGGTATCACAATATAGCACAGACACACACAACTTTACAAAACCCAACTTGAAATTTCTACTAGGAATGCACTCAGCTATTTTCTTTTCTCCTCTTCTATTTTTTTTAATGCAAGTGTAACCATCCTAATGATTTATCACTTGCACATTAAAAAGTATTCATTGCTTGTTGAAATGCAAATTCCTGCTGCTCTGTGAATTACAACTTCTTAGATGACCCAAACATCTATAGTTTTTCTCTTAAAACAATCCCCAGCTGATTCGTTTTTTCACACTAGGTTTGAGAAGCTCTAATCTGGTGTATCAGATGAAATTGTACACTGACCTGTATAATTTAATTTATAATTAAATTTTGGGGCAAAACTATTCTTCGTAGAACATTCCAATATTTTTACAGGAAAAACATTCCAGATCTCATTTTGTCTTGCTTTAATTTATGCATGATTTGGGGCATTTTTTCCTTTTCTTATGTCACTTTTAAATTTTAGGATTGTGATAGAAAAAGAAAACAAAACTAGATTTCAAGCATCATCGTATTCATAATCTACCACATCTTTAATGGGCATGTCCAAAGGATAAGTGATTTACCTGAAGTTATTCTAAAGGGGATATTTTGACCTTATTTTCTTTTGTTAAAACTGTATTAAACATCAACTCTGCCATGTAATTTTAGTTAATTGTCATGTGTGATTAAATATTCCATTCACTTGGTTTATCTAGGGATAGTAAGTTATTTTTCCTTCTGGAATTTTTTCTTTTGACAGTTTCTTGCGGATGTGTTCCGATGTGGATGCTTTCCTTAGCTTTTCCTCTGAATACTGATTCCAAAGGCTAAATTCTATTTGGTGTTTTGTTCAACCAGTGAACACAGTTAATCTGCTAGGGATAGTAACTATGACAAGTTAAGTCTTTTATCAGGCTCAAGATCACACACTATTTGCCCTAAAATTTTGACAATGTATTCTGACTTTTTACTTTCAGGAATTTTTCTCACCCTCACCTGAAATTTGTGCCTGCCGCTTCTCAGTTCGCCATTAATTTCCTTCGTTTGCTATAGTTAGTACACACTTGGAAGTGAATGTTCCTTAGAGGCCTCAAGTTCTGACATCTCCTTCCTTCCTTTTCTTAGATTAGAGTCATACAGGGATGATAATGACGACTTGGAGAAAGAAGGAATTTCTTGGAGTTAGCAGGAATTCTGGAGGGAGCCTGAGCCAGCCTTGTCTGTAAGACAGATTAACTGGCCTCATCCCTACCCTTTCACCCAGGGCTATTTTCCATTCCAGAATTTCACAAAGCCAGCCAAAACCTGTCCCTGAGTGTGTGGATGGGGGCCGTAGGTGCAAGGCAATTCCAGTTAGTGGTCTGATTTTAACTTGACTTCTGGCCAGAAGGCTTCATTTCATAGCACATTTCAGACACCAGAGCCAATGGTCAAGTGGGTTACCTCGGACTTATCTTAGATGTAATTGACCATAACCTCTGGGGCTGGCTGAGGGTCATTTTCAAGCAAGACAGAATCAGGAATTGGAATGGAGGTTGTGAAGCAATCATGCGTTTTTATCCCAACTGGGAAATGCTTATCAAAATAGGTTTTAGTTATCAAGTAAGCACAAAGTGCCTGGAAATGACGTTCCCAGTGAGGGGAAATGGCCCAGCTGTGCTTTTTTTGGCTTTCTCTCATCTGCTCAACAGGAAAAATATTAATCAATGGGAAAAATGCTCCATTTCTATTAACTTAACGTGAGTTTTAGGTAGTGTGGGAAACAGGAATACTTAATGCTTTTATATCGCAATTTCATGACATGGATTACAAAGAACTTTTTAGAAAATGGTTTTTCCTTAAGCCATAAATTTGCACCTACAGGGGTGTTTTATCTTCTTGATGGCACAGCTGAACGCCTGAGATAGGGAAAGTTCCAGGGTTCTCTACAATCTTGAAGTCATTGTGTGGAATAATCCAGGGAAAAGGTTTGGTGACCCTTGCCACAGGGCAACACCTTTTTATCCCATCAACAGGGAAGCAATTCACACTCCAGTGTTTCCTCATAAAATGAATTAACAAGCCTTAAAGAAAGATGGAGACTTTACCTCTTTTGTGTTTACATGGATGGAGCTGGAACATGTTCTTCTAGGCAAAGTATCTCAAGAATGGAAGAAAAAGTATCCAATGTACTCAGCCCTAATATGAATCTAATTTATAGCTTTCATATGAAGGAGAAAATTTTTTAAAAACAGACACATAGCCACCTCTCCCAGGCATTTTATATGATTGGTCTA
>CAUYON010038336.1:0-17744 GCA_963573935.1 Arctocebus calabarensis
ATCTATTTTATTTATTTTTTCAAAAAACCAAGTCCTTGTTTCATTAATTTTCTGAATGATTCTTTTGTTTTCAATTTCATTGATCTCTGATTTAATTTTGGATATTTCTTTTCTTCTGCTGGGTTTAGGCTTAGATTGTTCCTCATTTTCCAAATCCATCAGATGGCTTGTGAGTTTGTTGACATGCTCTCTTTCTGTTTTTTGCATATAGGCTTCTAAAGCGATAAACTTTCCTCTCAGGACTACTTTTGCTGTACCCCATAGATTTTGGTCTTATGTGTTTTCATTGTTGTTACACTCAAGGAAGTTAATGATTTCCTTTTTTATTTCTTGCTGCACCCAAGTGTCATTCAACATAAGGTTGTTTAACTTCCATGCCTTTGTGTGAAGTTGAGCATTTTTGTTGGAGTTGAGTTCCACTTTTAGTGCCTTGTGGTCTGAAAAGTAGCAAGGTAGAATTTCAATTCTTTTGATCCTGCTGAGGTTTGTTTTGTGTTCCAGGATATGATCAATTTTGGAGAATGTCCCATGGGATGATGAGAAAAATGTATATTCCATACCTTTGGGATGGAGCATTCTATATACATCTATAAAGCACAGTTCACAGATCTAAAGTCTCATTTAAATCTCTAATATCTTTATTTAATTTCTGTTTAGAGGATCTGACCAGCTCTGAGAGAGGAGTGTTAAAGTCCCCTCTTATTATGGTGCTATAGGATATCATATTGCTCAGACTAAGCAAGGTCTGTTTCAAGAATCTGGGAGCATTAAATTGGGTGCATAAATATTTAAATTTGAAATGTCTTCTTGTTGTATTTTTCCCTTAACCAATATGAAGTGACCATCATGGTCTTTTTTAACTTTACTTGCTTTAAATCCACATGTATCTGAGAATAAGATTGCAACCCCTCTTTTCTTCTGAGTTCCTTTTGCCTGAAAAATTGACTTCCATCCCTTAACTCTAACTTTTAATTTGTCTTTTGATGTGAGGTGTGTTTCCTGCAGACAACAGATAGATGGCTTGTGTTTTTTAATCCAATCAGCCAATCTATGTCTCTTCAGTGGGGAATTCAAGCCATTGACATTTATTGAGATAATTGATAAGTGTGGTAGCATTATATTCATCATATTTTGTGAAAGTCCATGGGTTAGTTTTCATGGTTGGCGCCTTAGCCTGTTGAGCCTCAGGCACCGAGCCAATATTTTCATTGGGGAAACTAGGTTCTGTCCTAAATTTTCTGGCTGTTTACTTTGCTGAAGGTCCATTGTGATGGTCAGGACACGTTGAAATATTTTCTGTAAAACTGGTCTTGTTGTGACAAATTTCCTCAATGTTTGTATATCAATAAAAGATTTAATTTCTCCATCAATTTTAAAGCTTAGCTTGGCGGGGTATAGAAATCTGGGCTGGAAATTGTTCTGTTTAAGTAGGTTAAAGATAGGTGACCATTGTCTTCTGGCTTGAAAAGTTTCATTAGAGAAGTCTGTGGTCACCCTAATAGGTTTGCTCTTGTAGGTCAGTTGGTGCTTACTCCTGGCAGCTTGATGCCTGGCAGTCGACCAGGGTACTGATATCCCTCTTAAAGAAGTATATCAGAATCTTTGGTGATATTTGGGAAATTTTCATTTATAATATTCTCTAGAGTGGCTTCCATTCCTTTGGGGCATAATAATGTATTTTTGATGCCAGGTGTTGTGGCAGGCACCTGTAGTCCCAGCTTCTTCGGAGGCTAAGGCAGAAAAATTGTGTAAGCCCAAGAGTTTGAGGTTGCTGTGAGCTGTGACATCACGGCACTCTACTGAGGGAGACATAGTGAGATTGTCTCAAGAAAAAAAAAAAAAAAGAATACTGATGAGACCTTAGCATTATTACCTCATTAATATCCTTATCTTGGGACAATTGCCCGGGGGGGGGGGTCTTGCTCATAAAATACTCACCCACACTGATTCCTTTAAGAGTTTTCTCTACACTTCCTTCTAGTATTTTTGTAGTTTTATGTCTTAAGTTTAAATCTTTAATCCAGTGAGACTCTATCTTAGTTAAGGGTGAAATGTGTGGGTCCAGTTTCAGTCTTCTACAGGTCACCAGCCAGTTCACCCAGCACCATTTGTTAAATAGGGAATCTTTTCCCCACTGAGTGTTTTTATTTGCTTCTCAAAGATCAAGTAACGATAAGTAGCTGGGTTCATCTCTTGGTTCTCTATTCTGTTCCATACATCTGCCTCTCAGTTTTGTGCCAGTACCATGCTGTTTTGATCACTATTGATTTATAGTATAGTCTCAGGTCTGGTAGGGTAACTCCTCCTGCTTTGTTTTTATTTCTGAGTAATGTCTTGGCTATTCGAGGTTTTTTTTCTGGTTACATATAAAACAATTTATTATTCTTTTTGAGATCTTTAAAATATGACAATGGAACTTTAGTAGGGATTGCATTAAAACTGTATATTGCTTTGGGTAGTATGGACATTTTGACAATGTTGATTCTTCCCAGCCATGAGATGGTATGTTTTTCCATTTGTTAACATCTTAAGTTATTTCTTTCCTCAGAGTTTCATAGTTCCATTTATAGAGAACTTTCACATCCTTTCTCAGGTGAACTGCCAAATATTTCATCTTCTTTGGCACTTCTTTAAATGGAATAGAGTCCTTGACTGTTTTTTAAGCTTGGCTATTGTTGGTATGTATAAAGGCTACAGATTTATGAGTTTTGATTTGTAACCTGATACACTGCTGTATTCCTTGATCACTTCTAAGAGTTTTGTAGTAGAAACTCTGGTATTTTCCAGATATACAATCATATCATCAGTGAAGAGTGAAAGTTTGATCTCTTCTGACCCTATGTGGATACCCTTGATCACCTTTTCTTCCCTAATTACATGGCTAAACCTTCCATTCCAATGTTAAAGAGCAGTGGAGGCAATGGGCACCCTTGCCTGGGTCCTGATCTGAGTGGAAAGGATTTCAATTTAATTCCATTCAATACAATATTGGCTGTAGGTTTACTCTAGATGACCTCTATCAGTTTAAGAAATGTCCCTTCTATACCCATTTTCTTAAGTACTCTGATCATGAAGGGATGCTGGATATTATCAAAAGCTTTTTTCTGCATCAATTGAGAGAATCATATGGTCTTTGTTTTTTAATTTATTTACATGCTGAATTATATTTATAGATTTACATATATTGAAACAGCCTTGAGACCCTGGGATAAAACCCACTTGGTCATGTGTTATAAATTGTTTGATGTGTTTCTGGATTCTCTTTGCTAGGATCTTGTTGAATATTTTTTCATCAATATTCATTAGTGATATTGGTCTACAATTTTCTTTGCTTGTTTGGTCTTTTCCGGGTTTGGGGATCAAGGTGATATTTGCTTCATAGAATGTGTTGGGTAGTATTCCTTGATTTTCTGTATTTTGGAAAAGGTTGAGTAATATAGGTACTAGTTCCTCTTTAAAGGATTGGTAGAATTCTGATGTGAAGCTATCTGGTCCCAGGCTCCTCTATTTAGGGAGATTTTGTATAGTTGATGCTATTTCAGAACTTGATATAGGCCTGTTCAACATTTCCACCTCATTCTGGCTAAGTCTTGGAAGGTGACGTGCTTCCAAGTATTGGTCAATTTCCTTCGGATTATCATATTTCTGAGAGTAAAGTTTCTTGTAATATTCATTAAGGATTTTTTGAATTTCTGGGGCATCTGTTGTTATTTCATCTTTGTCATTTCTGATTGATGAAATTGGAGATTTTACTCTTTTTTTCCTAGTTAGGTTAGTCAATGGTTTATCTATATTATGGACCTTTTCAAAAAACCAACTTTTTGATTTATTGATCTGTTGTGTAATTCTTTTGTTTTCACTTTCATTTAATTCTGCTCTAATTTTGGTTATTTTTTTTCTTTTGCTGGGTTTGGGATTGTCATGTTCTTCCTTTTCCAGTTGCTTGAGATGTCCCATTAAGTTGTCAACTTCTTTTTCCATTCTTTTGAGGAAAGCTTGCAGTGCTATAAATTTCCCTCTTAGGACTCCCTTTTCAGGATCCCAGAGGTTCTGATAATTAGTGTCTTCATTATCATTTTGTTCCAAAAATCTGACAATTTCCTTTTTAATCTCGTCTATGACCCACCTATCTTTCAGCATAAGGTTATTTAGCTTCCTAGTTTTTGTATGAGTATGCAGATCCCTGTTGTTACTGAGTTCTACTTTTGTTCCTAATGGTCTGAGATGTAAGGAATAGTTTCTATTCTTTTAAATTTGGTGATGTTAGATTTGTGACCTAAGATGTGATCAATTTTGGAGTATGTTCCATGGGCTGATGAGAAGAATGTATATTCAGTTTTTTAAGGATGAAATGTTCTGTAGATGTCTGTTAAATCCTATTGTTGAATGGTTAAGTTTAAATTTTGGTTGGGTGCATAAATATTAATAATTGAAATCTCATCATATTGAGTCTTGCCCTTAACAAATATTAAGTGACCATCTTTATCTTTCCTTACGTTCATTGGTTTAAAGCCTATTGTATCTGCAAACAAAATTGCAACATCTGCTTTTTTCTGCTTTCCATTTGCCTGGAATATGGATGACCATCCCTTCACCCTGAGTTTGTATTTCTCTTTTAATGTAAGATGAGATTCTTGCATGCAGCAGGTATCTGGCCTGAGTTTTTGTATCCAGTCAGCCAGGCTTTGCTTCTTTAGAGTACAACTTAAGCCTTTCACATTAATTGAGAATATTGAAAGGCCTGGTAGAATTTTGGGTATTGAGTTTTTTGAGAGACTAGTGGACGTTTTTAATCCTTTTGCCATTGTGCAAGATAGAATTTGATCAAAAGTTTGAAAATGAGTTTTCTTTTGTGGTGGAGAATTGCACTGGTCATTATGGAGGATAGGTCTGAGGATATCCTGGAGAGCTGGTTTAGTTATGGCAAATTTTTTCAACATGCAAATGTCATTGAAGTATTTAATTTCTCTATTATCAATGAAACTCAGTTTAGCTGGATACAGGATCCTGAGTTGAAAGTTATTTTGTTTTAAGATTAAAAGCCAATGACCACCTCTTCTAGCTTGAAAGATTTCAGCAGAGAGTTCTGCAATCATTCTTATATTCTTCCCCTTGTAGGTTATGCTTTATTTACATCTGGCTACTTTCAGAATTTTCTCCTTCATGTTAAATTTAGTGAAGTTAATTATGATGTGCCTGGGGGATGTCTTATTCAGGTTGAATCATGCTGGGCTTCTGAAACTGTCTGCTATCTGCATTTTGGAGTCTCTTGGCATGTCTGGAAAGTTCTCTCTCATAATCTCATGAAGAAAAGACTCTGTGCCTTGTGAAGCCACTTCATTGCTTTCAGGGATCCCTATAAGACGAATATTGGTTTTCTTCGAATTATCCCAGAGCTCTCTGAAAGAATGATCCATTTTTGCCCTCCTTTTGCCTTCTGCTTTGAAAGTTTGGAAGCATTCAAAAGCTTTGTTTTCAGTGTCAGAAATCCTTTCTTCTGCTTACTCCATTCTGTTACTGAGGGATTCTACTGTATTTCTCGGATCTTTGAGGGCTGCAATTTCTTGTCTCAATGTGTCAAAATCTTTGTTAATTTTGTCTTTGAATTCCTGAAATTCTGAGACAACTTTTGAAATATTCCTTGAATTTCTAATTCCAGCTTTTCCTCTATTTTATTGATCTTATTTGCAATCCAAATTCTGAATTTGGTTTCTGACATCTCAGCTATCTGTTTATGAATAGGATCTTCAGTTGTGTCTGCCAAATTGTTCCTTGGGGTGGTTGATCTACTCTGGTTATTCATGTTACTAGAGCTTTTCTGCTGATTCTGCCCCATGATTATTTTACACCGTTTAGCTAGATGAGCAGATAAGGAGAAGTTGGGTTGGGGGCTCCAGGAGTAGTGATTGGCCAGTCCTTTGCCCAAAACCGTGTCTGTACCTTTTCCCCTAGAGCTTTGCCAAGGACCTGTACAGTGCTATGACCTGAGAAACTGGGGACCTTCTTGGTGTGGTGGGGCTAAGTGGTTCTGTCTTATCCTAGTGAATCAGTTACTCTGGGTTTAAGTTTCAACTGTGGAGAATTACCAGTAATTAAGTCATCCCATCCCCCCCCACAGGCAACAATTTGAAAAGGAAAATCAAACCTTTCCACAACCATACCCAGGGTACCACTTTGGATAGTTCTCAGGTGGTTGGCCCAGTTCAAGAGGTCCAAGTCAATTGTCCCAGTCAGCACCGGTCTCAGGTGGGAGAGTTCAAAAGGTCTCTAGCAACTAGATAGGGAGGGTCTGCTGGCAGCTCGAGTATCACTCCCTCCGGTGCTCCGTGAGGTGAGAAGGACCCACCCAGCAAATAAATTAGTCTGGGAAGGTTGATGGCTCCTTCCCTATCTTGTACCTCTGTCACACCAGGTCACTGGTAACCCCGCAGGGCTGTAACCCAGTTCCCTCCAATGAGCAGATGCTCCAGTGGGATCACAAGTCACAGGGAGATCTATGTCTCCTCCCTAAGTCACAGGGAGATCTATGTCTCCTCAGCCAGGCCGCCACTCTATGCCACTATCCAGCAGAGGGAGATGAGGTCTGACAACCTCAGGTGCTTAATGAGGGCTGGGGTGTTTCACTCAGTTCCAGACCTGCCCCGATTGATGTTGCTGACAGAACAGAACAACTTCGCATAGTGTGTTTCTGTTCCGGGAATACAGACACTGTTTGAGTAACTCTGCCCTGTCTTTGCCACTGCCCATTCTTGGCTGCAGTTTCTGAGACTCAGTGAAACAGTCTGCTGGGTTAGCCCTGCTTTGGGAGTCTGCTGTCTCTGTGCATATGTATTCTAGTCCCCGTGCTCTACCCAGGCCAGTTCTGCCCTGTCTGTACCACTGCCCAGTCTCAGCTGTAGTTCCTGAGACTCAGTGAAACAGTACACTTGGCCAGCTCCACCCTGGGAGTCTGTTGTCTCTGCGTATGCGTATTCTAGTCCCTGCTCTCCACTGAGGTTAGTACCACCTTAGGCATACCCTTTGCTCATGGGGCCTGCGTTCCATCCCAGATCTGTTCTGCCAGTGACTGCTACCAGAGAAGAAGCCCAGCCTCCTGTGGTGGCCCAGAGAGACTGGGAGTGTCCTTTCAAAATCTCCCCAGGGGTGTGAGCTCTATTGTCCCTGCCACGGCTGCTGTTCTGTGCCCTGGGGGACTGCTGCTCTGTGCAGCCGACTGTCCTCTCCTCTCTCCTGTGTTGGAGAATCAGCACAGATCAGCAATAGTCCATGCCCTGTCCTCATTTTTGTGTGTGGATGCGTAATACTTCCTTGTGTAGATTTATTCAACCACTCTGTTATGTGTGAGAATTTAAGATTTTTGAATACTTTGTAATTGAAAAAAATCTTTGCACCAAACAACTTGTGTATATGTATTTTCTTATTGTCAGAAATGTATCTTCAGAATCATATCCTAGAATAGAAGTAGGATCCTCACATTGAAAGGTAAATCTGTGTTTGATTGGGATTGCTAATTTCCCTCCATCAGGGATGTAGCAACCCGCATTCTCACCAGCAATGCAGGAAAACTGCCTGTTTCTCCACAACCTCACCAAGAGAATGTGTTATCATATTTTCTCATTTTTGCCAGTCTAACAAAAAATAATATCTCAGTGCTGTTGTTTTCATTTTCATTTATCTAATTAGAAAATTTGAATATTTTCCATATATTTGAGAACCATTTTTATCTCTCTTTTAATTGTCTGTTTATGTCTTTTTTTATTTTCCTATTAGGTTTTTAGTCTTTTGCTTCTAAATGTCTAGAAGTTTTTATGTATTAGATATATGACCTACAGTATTGCTATGAATATTTTTTCCCTATACCTACTATATCTTTATTTCTGTTAATTTTTGTAAGCTAAGAACTTTTTACATAGTCAAGATTATCAAACTTTTCTACTGTTGCCTTTGAATTTTGAGTCATAATAAGAAAGTTTTTCCCTACACTAAGATTAAAGAGGAATTTATCCATTTTTTCCTACTACTAGTATGGATTCATTTTCTTTTTGCTTTTTTTTTTTTGAGACAGAGTCTCAAGCTGTCACCCTGGATAGAGTGCTGTGGCATCACAGCTCACGGTAACCTACAATTCCTGGGCTCAAGCGAGTCTCTGGCCTCCACCTCCCAAGTAACTGGGACTGCAGGTACCCGCCACAACGCCTGGCCATTTTTTGGTTGCAGTCTACATTGTTGTTTGGCGGGCCCGGGCTGGATTTGAACCTGCCAGCTCAGGTGTACATGGCTAGCGCCTTAGCCCGCTGAGCCACAGGCGCTGAGCCAGTATGGATTCATTTTCAACATTTCAATTCCTAATCTATGTGCAACTTATTTAATATATAAAACATATATCTATCTAACTTTGCCTATTTTCTAAATAGGTACCAAGTTATTACACAGTTGATTTAGGAGGGCATGTTTGTCACATTCTAAGTGGATTTGGATCTGATTGTAAAATTCCTTTTCTACTCTGTTAGACTGTTCATCATTCCTGAGCATCAGAGAAATGCAACTCAACACCACCCTGAGAAATCCCTAACCCCATTGAGAACAGCCCACATCAAAAAGTCCCAAAGTTGCAGATGCTGGCACACTGTGGAGAGAAGTAAACATTTTTACACTATTGGTGAGACTGCAATGGTCTCTCTGTAAAGAAGTATGGAGAATCTTCAAAGATCTCAAAATACACCTTCCATTTGATCCCACAATCCCA
This sequence comes from Arctocebus calabarensis, assembly GCA_963573935.1. Classification (NCBI taxonomy): domain Eukaryota; kingdom Metazoa; phylum Chordata; class Mammalia; order Primates; family Lorisidae; genus Arctocebus; species Arctocebus calabarensis. The sequence continues at coordinate 8,747 of CAUYON010038336.1, forward strand.
TTACTAGGCATCTACCCAGAAGAAAACATCATTTTAACATTAGGATATTTTCACTATCATAGCTTAATTTACAATTGCCAAGATGCAGAAACAACTGAAATGCCCACCAACTCAGGAATGGATTAACAAGCTGTGGTATATATATACAATGGAATACTATTCAACCGTAAAAAGATGGAGACTTTACATCTTTTGTATTAACCTGAATAAAACTGAAACACATTCTTTTTAGTAATGTATGGCAAGAATGGAAAATACAAATAGGAAGTCAGCAGATGATCTAATACACACCTACACAGACAAGAATTCAAGATATGGGGAGAAGAGCGGGAAAAGTGGAGAAGGAGAGAGATTGGTGTGTTCCCACTGAATGGGCACAAGGTAAGTATTTATGGCATACCTCCTGGGTGCAGGACACAACTACAACAGGGATGTTACTTAACAGATATAAACCATAACTTGTTTGTCCTCTTTTAGTAGTCAGAAATAAAAATTAGAACCAAAACTGAGTCTGCTAAAACAAGGTGTTTTATCAGAGTTAACAAGCCCTGAAGAAGATTCCATCAGGAGCTAAGATTTGTGGGAAGTCACCAACTCAACTTTTTGCCTGTAGGCGGTTTATGGAAGTGCCTTGGAACAAAGAAGCACAGATCTCAGAGCCAGACAGATCTGCTACACAACCTGCCACTGGAGCCCTTTCCTGCCTAAGCCTCTAGTTCTGACCTCACAAATGTCTGTGCAGGCTTGAAGGAGAGCAGTGAGCTCTCATGAGCAGTGGTCAGGACTGGCTGCAGAGTGAACGGACACATGGACCAGCAAATACAAGTGGCAGCAATGGCTGTTAGCTGCCGTCCAAATTTCCACATTCCCCTCTTCCTAAACAACAACAACAACAACAAACCATGCATTTCTTTAGGATAATAAATTGTCCAGGAAAAAATTTCCCATTTTATCTTGCCTCTAGGTGTGGCTAATGGGCAATCTTCTGATCAGTGAGATATGGACAGAAATTGTTCTAAGCTCCTGGCAAGGCTAATAACAAAAAACTAGTTGCGCTGAAATGTGAGCTGCTCCCCTTTAAGGCCATGTAGAAGCAGATGTGACAATTGGAACTCCAGCAAGCATTTTAGAACATGAGTCCCCTAAAGGATGTAAGCCACGTAATAGCATGATGACATAGAAAGACAGAATAAGGAGCAGCCAAACTACCCCTGTATGAAATGTCACACGTGACAGACAAATAAACTTCTCTGGTTAAGGCCTGGCCATTTTGGATTTTATTCCATGTAAATTGATTAACTCATCATTATATTTGTCCAATCAGGAAGCCACAATGCTGTGGGATACATCTACCTTTCTCTGACCCTTACATCCCAGATAGCAACAGTGAGCTCAAGCTTGGCCTCTGCTGCTCCAGCCAAGCAGCCAGGAAGGGCCCTGAAGATCCCCCTCCCCAGGGTGCTGCTGAGAAGCTCCATCTCTCTGAAGGTGGGGCAGGGTGTTGCCAAAAATGCCTGCTGGCCTGGCTGGGATTTCTATCACCAGTTTGTGGCCTGTCTCCCTCCCTGTCTCTCTCTGCCTGAGTGTCAGATCATGGACAAAGGTTTCTGTGTTTTCTGCTCTGGGGCATCTCCTGGCCTAGCACTGAGACAGGGAGGTCTCACAGATATGTGCTGTATATACATGGATGGCTGGGCTGGAAGAGCAGGGAGGGGCCTCTGCTCACAGCAGACACCTGCAAGGGGCTGCTGAGTTTGCTCTGGGGTTCAGGAGGCCTTGGTGTCATCCCTGCTGGGTGGCCCTGGGCACATTTCCTCACTAAACAAAACCACCCTTGTTTGGTCTCTGCTCTGTATTAGGCTCTACAACCAGGGATACAGATGAAGAGATGAAAGGTCCTAAGGTCACTGAGCTGGCCTCTAATGGGACAGAGGGAGAAACAAACATAACACACAATAGGGACCAGCACTGCGTGATTGGGTGGCAGGAAATGTGAGGGCTGCCTGGCCCAGCTGGGGGCCTGGGGGCTGCCCCAAGAGCAGAAAGTCCCACCAGGTCACACCCTCTGGGACTCTTGTGTACCAGGCGAGGTTCAGACACAGGAAAGCAGGTCCATTCACCAGCCTGCTGTGTGGCAGCCCTTGTGAGAAGCCTCCACAACCACCCTTGGGAGGAGGCCCAGGTCTTTGTGCTCATGTTTCACTGACTGACTCTCACAGCACTCTCACTACCTCCCAGGCTGCTTTCTACACCCACTCCATTTATTAGCTCAGTGATCCTCACCACAGCCTATGGGATAGCTGCAGTCTCAGCCCCGTTTTACAGGTTGGGACCATGAGGCCCAGAGAAGTTAAATGAGGCAGAGCACAGAGTTCTGTGTGTCAGACCAGAATGTAGACTCAGGGTTGGTGTGGAGCGGAGCCCGTGTGCTCTAAGCTACACACCCCACGGCCACCTCCCTCTGTGGATGGGAAGAGGGATTCCCAGACATCAGACCAGGGGCAGAATCCAGCCCAGACCCAGGTCTCAGGAAGCCCTGGAATTTAACACACCAAAGGCCACTGTCCCAGCTCTCGGTCTCTGTAGGGATTCTGAAGGAACTGGAGTGGACCAGACACGCTCCTCTGTCCTGACCCCTGTGTAAACATTTTAAAGCCTTTAGAGCCCACATTCATGCCTTGGTCAGGATAGCCGGGCAGGTCAGCGCCCTGCCAAGCCTGCCAAGCACTGTCCCATGTGAACATGTGGATGTCAGCACCCACTGTCCCCTGTGGTGGAGGCTCAGCTCTTCTACATCAATTCCTGATTTCAGCCAGAAAGTCACAGGAGGCATACCAAAAGCTCCTCTGACCAATTGGGTTTTTCTAAGAAATTCATCAAAACAAATGAATAATTCACACCAGGGAAGGAGTCTGCAGGGTAGGTGGGGGAGGGGCAGGGCTCCCACTCACCTTGAGGGACAGGTAGGCAGCAATGGTGATCCTGGCTCTGAGGTGGACGTGATCGTGTTGTCACTCATGTCCTGGAGCCCTTGGTCTCGGCTCTCCCCCTAATGCCCCTGCAATGCTTAAAGCCTAGTGGCAGCCTCCCTGCACCAAGGAGAGAACCACATCGTCACCGCAAATTTGTCCTTGGTGAACAAGGCACATTTCCATACATTATGCAGTTCTGTGGATACAGAGCAATAGAGTGACCCATGCTACTGTGCACATTTCCATTCCTTCCAGGATGGCATATACCCAGAAGAAAAAAAATCATTTTATCATAAGGATATTTCCACTAGCCAGTTTATCAAAGCTCAATTTACAATTGCCAAGATGTGGAAACAACCAAAATGCCCACCAACCCAGGAATGGATGAACAAGCTGTGCTGTTTGTATGCCATGGTATACTATTCAACCATGAAAAATAGACTTTACATCTTTTGTATTAACCTGGATGGACTTGAAACACATTCTTAGTAAAGTATGACAAGAAGAGAAAAGTAAGCATCCAATGTACTCAATACTAACATGAAACCAGCAGATGATCTAATACACACCTACACAAGAGAAAAACTCAATTCAAGTTGGGAGAAGCAGAAAAAGGAGAAGAGGGAGGGAGATTGGTGCCTTCCCAGTGAACGAGCAGAAGGTAAGAGTATATGGCACACCTCCTGGATGAAGGACACAACCACAACAGAGACTTTACTTAACCAATGCAAACATTGTAACCTAATTGATTCTAATCTCATATTAGTTGAAAATAAAAACAAATAACAAAATCAAAAACTGAGTCTGCTGAAACGAGGTGTATTATCAGAGGTAACATGCACTGAGGAAGATTCCATGAGGAGCTAAGATTTATGGGAGGGCAACAACTCAACTTTTTCCTGTTGGTGGGTTTATGGAAGTGCCTTGGAACAAAGAAGCACAGGTGCCAGAGCCAGACAGACCTTCCACACCCTGCCACTGGAGACTTTCCTGCCTAAGCCTCTAGTTCTGACCTCACAAATGTCTGTGCACACTTGAAGGAGAGCAGTGAGTTCACAATGAGCAGTGGTCAGGACTGGCTGCAGAGTCCACTTACACATGGACCACCAAATACACATGGCAGCAATGGCTGTTAGCTGCCTTAGAAGTTTCCACACTGCTCTCTTCCTTAAGGAAGGAATCTGCATTTCTTTAGGATAATAAACTGTCCAGGAAAAAATTTCCTAGCTTATCTTGCCTCTAGGGGTGGCTAATGGGCAAACTTATGATTAGTGAAATGTAGAGAAAAATAGTTCTAAACTCTTGGCAAGACTAATAACAAAAAAATAGGTCAGCTAAAATGTCAGCTCTTTCTCTTTGAGACTATGGGGAATGCAGATGTGACAGCTGGAGCTCCAGCAAGCATTTTAGATCCTAAGCCCCTAAAGGATGTAAGCCACATAATAATAGGATGGCATGGAAAGACAGAAGTCTGGATCTCTTAAGAATAAGTAGCAGCCAAACTACTCTGTATGAAATGTCACAGGCGACAGAGAAACTTCTCTATTGGTTAAGACCTGGTCATTTTGGGGTTTGTTCCCTGTAAATTTGTGCGATCAGGAAGCCACCATGCTAAGGGACACATCTACCTTTTTCTGACCCTTATATCCCAGATAGCCACAGTGAGTTCAAGCTTGGCCTCTGCTGCTCCAGCCAAGCAGCCAGGAAGGGTCCTGAAGATTTCCCTCCCCAAGGTGTTTCTGAAAAGCTCCATCTCTCTGAAGGTGGGGCAGGGTGTTGCCAAAAAATACCTACTGGCCTAACTGGGATTTCTGTCAACAGTTTCTGGCCTATTTCCCTACCCCCCCCTCTCTCTCTGCTTGAGTGTCAGGTCACGGGACAAAGGTTTCTGTATTTTCTGCTCTGGGGCATCTCCTGGCCTAGAGCAGGGACAGGGAGGTCTCACAGACACGTGCTAAATAATTGGATGGCTGGGAAGAAGGAGCAGAGAGGGGCCTCTGCTCACAGCAGACACCTGCAAGGGGCTGCTGAGTTTGCTCTGTGGTCAGGAGGCCTTGGTGTCATCCCTGCTGGGTGACCCTGGGCACAATTCCTCACTCATTCACCCTAAACAAAACCACCCTTGGTTGGTCTATGGTCTGTATGAGGCACTGGCCCCACATATACAGGGGCAGAGATGAAAGGTCTTAAGGTCACTGAGCTGGCCTGTAATGGGACAGAGGGAGAAACAAACATCACACACCGTGTGGACCAGCACTGCATGACTCTGGGTGTCAGGAAATGTGAGGACTGCCTGGCCCAGCCAGGAGCCTGGGGATTCCCCCAGGAGCAAGAACTCCCACCAGCTCACCCCCTCTGTGCCTCTTGTGGACAAGGCAGGGTTCAGACACAGGAAGAACAGGTCCATTCACCAGCCTGCTGAGGGGCAGCCCTTGGGAAAATCTCCCACAACCACCCCTGGGAGGAGGCCCAGGTCTTTGTGCCCATGTGTCACTGACTGACCCTCACTGCGCACTCAGCACCTCCCTGGCTCCTTCCTACACCAACTCCATGTATTAATTCAGTAATCTTCACCACAGCATATGATGTAGTTGTGGTCTCAGCCCTGTTTTGGGGGCACGGGAGGCTGTGAGGGCCCGGAAGTTACATGAGCCACAGCACAGTGCTGCTGTGTGTCAGACCCGGATGCAGCCTCAGGGAGCTGAGTCTGTGTGCTCCAAACTGCACACGCCATGGCCACCTCCCTCCTCAGATGGGAAGAGGGATGCACAGACATCAGGCAAGGGGCAGAATCCTCCCAGACCCAGGTCTGTACAGGCCTCAGAATCTAGGAAACCAAAGGCCACTGTCCAGTTCTGGAACTGAGTGAGGATTCTGAAGGGGACTGGAGTGGACCAGAGGGGCCCTCTCTCCTGACCCCTATCGGGAACATTTGAAAGCCTTTAAAGCCCACACTCCTGCCTTGGTCAAGACATCCTGGCAGGTTAGTGCCCTGCCAAGCCTGCCGAGCACCGTCTGTCCTATGTGAACACGTGGATGTCAGCACTAATTGTCCCCCTGGGGGAGCCCTGCTCCTTTACATCAGTTCCTGCTTTCAGCCAGAAAGTCACAGGCACAGGGAGGCATGGCAGAGCGAATGAACAATTTACACCAAGGAAGGACTGGGCAGGGTGAATGGGGAAGGCCCAGGCCCCCAGCTCACCTTGAGGGGCAGATAGGCAGCTATGGTGATCCTGGCACTCAGGTGGCCATGGTGGGGTTGTAGCTCACCAGGAACTTGTGGGATCCCTGGGCCTCAGCTCTCACCTTGAGGCCACTGCAGTGCTTAGAGCCCGGTGGCAGCCTCCCTGCAACATGGGGAGAACCACCCAGTCATCGTGAACTTGTCCTTCGTGAATAAGGCACAACTGGCTGAGGGGCCCTCTTTCATCCTAGGCTTGATAGACGGTCTGATGATTTTAACTTAAAAATTTTTAACGTAAGTATACTTCACATGAATATACAACTTACGTTTTTTGGCCACATATTGAATACACCCTGTATCCCAGCACCCAGATCAGGAAACAGATTACCAGCACCCCAAAGTCTCCTGGAGACCCATCTGATGTCTAGCCTCTCCTCTAAAGGAAACCTCTACCCTGACTTCTACCAGCACAAGCCTAATTTTGCTTGATGCTGCAGCTAAACTCTTCCATATCTGGCTTCCTCAGCTCCACCTCGTTCCCGGGCTTCCTTGTCTGTCACATATTGCACGTCCCCATGCACATTTCCATATATTACGCCATTGTGTGGAAACAGGGCAATAGACTGACCCATGCTACTGTGACATTTCCGTTCCTTCCAGGCTGGGGCTCTGATCTACAGGACTGCTAAGAACATCTGGGCACCTTCCCTTCTGGGGGCACCCTTAGGAGTTTCTCCTGATAAGTGAGACTCCTCAGCCATGGGGCATATATTGTTATTGCCAAATAACTCTCAAACTGGTTCGTTCCATCAATGGAAACTGCTACCAACAGTTGCCCTACATCCCTGCCTTTGTTTTCCATCAATATTTTAATTACATTTTGAAAAGTTATTCATTTTGATTCTGATAAAATACACCTTTTAAGTGTACAGTTCAGTGGTGAACATACATTCACACTGAGATGCAACTGTCACCATTTATCTACACAACTCATTTTGTAAAACTGAAACTGTCCCCAATAAACATCAATTCCCCAATTCCCACCCATCCTCCCCTCACAACCACCTTTCTAGAACCTGTGTCCATGAAATTGACTACTTTGGACACCTCTGAAGAGTAATTACACAATCTGTACCTTTGAGCCTGGCTTAGCACAGTGTCCCTGAGGTACACCCATGTGGTAGCATGTGTCAGAATCTCCCTCCATTGTAAGGTTGAATAAAATTCCATGGTGTGTATGGACCACATTTGGTTTATCTGCTCATCATTGATAAACACTTGAGTTGCTTCCACCTTTCAGCGATTGTGAACAACGCGGCTATGAACATAGGAGGACTAATATCACTTTGAGACTGTGCTTTCACATGGAATCCTGTTTAACTTTTTGAAGATCAACCATACTGTGGTTATGTGTTAAGGATTTCTGTGCTAATAAATGAAATGGGTGTGCCATCCTAAAGAGTGTAAAGTGGGTTTTCCTTGAGGTTTTGCTTGCAGTACTCTGATGGTGAGCGCTGTGGAGCATCTTTTCATTAGCGTGTTGGGCATTTGCATATCGCCTCTGCACAAATGTCTCTTCAGCTCCTTTGGCTGTTGTTTAATTGGGTTATTTGTTTTGTTGTTGTCAATGTACAGGAGTTCTCTACAAATTCCAGACGTGAACCCCTTATCAGGTATATGAAGTACAGACATTTTCTCCCATTTCATCGTTTGCCTTCAATCTCTTGCACCCTTTGATACTCAGAGATTTTAGATTCTTTTTATTCTTTTTCATTGTCAGACACAGTCTCACTTGTCACCCTGGGTACAGTGCCATGGCATCCATAACTCACAGCAATCTCTTAACTCCTGAGCTCAAGTGATCCTATTCTCTCAGTTCCCAAGTAGCTGGGACTACAGGCAACAGAAACAATCAATGCCCAGCTACTTTTAGAGATAGGGTCTTGCTCTCACTTAGGCTGGTTTTAAACTCCTGTGCTCAAGCAATCCACCTACCTCAGCCTCCCAGTGACAGAACTAAAGGGGTGAGCCTCTGTACACAGTCTAGCTTTTACCTTTTGATGTGGGCCTGTTTACCTAGTATAAATATGTAACCTGTGCTTTTGATAGTATAGGCAAAAAAAAAATCAATGCCAAATCCATTGCCCTCAAGTTTTCCTCTTATGGTTTCTTCTAGGAGCTTCATAGTTATAGTCCTTGACATTGAAGTCTGCAGTTCACTATGAGTTAATTCTTGTGAATGGTTTCATGTCAGGATCCATCTTTAGTCTCCTATATGTGGATGTCCCGTCATCCCAGTACCATTTGCTGAAGAGACTGTCCTTTCCTCACTGGGTGCTCATGGCACCCTTGTAAAAATCATTTAACCATCCAGGAGCAGGTTTGTTTCTGAGCTCAGTTTTCTCTTCCATCGCTCTCTAAGTCTGCCCGTGCCAGTACTATCCTGTCTTGAACTTAGGAGCTTGTAATGAGTTTCAAAAACCGGAAGTATAAGACCTCCAAGTTTGTAGTTTTCAAGATTGTTTTATTTGGGATCCCTTGAGATTCCATATATCTGAACCTTTCCTAAGTTTACTTTAGTTTTTATAGTACTTTTATGGAATCGTAAGTGTTTTCTACATATGAGATCATGTCATTTGCAAACTGATCACTTTACACCTTCTTTTTCAATTTGAGTACCTTTTCTTTCTTTATCTAATTTCTCTTTCAGTTATTGGTGTCTCCAGATTACATGTGTCCAAAACATCCACTCATAATAGCCTTAAATCAAGCCCAAGACAAAAATAGTACTAGGCTTTATAACTGTCCATGTATTGGCCTTTACCAGACATCTTTATTTCTT